>CM038680.1:91273771-91502965 GCA_021605205.1 Aegilops longissima
GATCGAGACTTAGGAATTCGGATTTTCCTTGTCGGGCAAGGTATTCAGGGATATCCCTAAGCAAGAATTTCTTGATTATGACTGCAGACCTTGCCGTGGAGGTCGAGAAGCTCAAGGCCGAACTGAAGAAGGCCTAGCAGGAGGCCACCAAACATAAGGCGGCGGCTGAGCGAAGGGCTGTCGAGCTGTCAACGGTGAAAACCGACAGCGAAAAGCACGAGGTCGGAGTGGCTGAAGTGCAGCAAGAGCTCAAGGATGCCATCACCAAATGTGAGGACCTTGAGCAAAAAATTAAGGTCAAGCCACCGAGTTATCCAAGGTAAAGTAGGAGATCCAGGAGGCGAGGATGGAGACACGGGGCGCCCAAGAAGAGCTCTGCCAGGTGAAGCAAATCGCAGATGGTAAGCCGTACTTACTGCAGAGTGTCTTTGGCGGCCACAGGTTCGCATTGCTCACACGAGTGTGCTGCTCCTCAGGTGCGTTTGCGGAGCTTCCGAGGAGTGCGGTGAATGCGGCAAGGCACTATGCGGCTCGGGAGGGTGATGCCGAGCATAGACTGTTTTGGGCGCAGTTCCAAGTGCCCGAACACCGTCCCCTCCCGAGTAATCAGATGAAGCAGCTGATGGAGCTGCACCAGATGGCGGAACTGGCCATGAAGGACCTTTGTGTCTGGCTGTGGCCTTCAGAGCCAATGCCGAGCAGCTAATTTGGCCTACTGCAGAAGTTGTGTGATGCTGCTTCCCGGGTTGATGCAGTTAAGCACTCCGTGTGCATCGGGGAGCTCGAATGGCCTTCGCGAAGACCATGGTGCACTGGCCCAAGATCAAGATGGTCAAGATGGCCACCAGACCCCCGCTTGCTGAAAAGGAGCACCTCTGTCCCGAGCAGTATTTGCCCATCATGATGGATGTTGCTCGATCGATAGAGGACCAATGTCCAAAAGATGTAATCCTTGAATGAGTGTACAATCATGTGTTAAAGGACCTTTTGCTTTATAATGCGATTATTCTGTATGATTTATCATACGTGTGTCTGTGTTTGTTCATTTTGACTCTTGTGTGGCTGTTATAATCTAAAAGTTGCCAGTTGTCGGCTTCAGCCCCCATGTAGATGCTACAAGGGGTGTTCCTTTGTAGATTATCATGAGACGCTCTCAGCTTCTTGAGTTCTTGCTTCCTTTGAAGAAATTCATAGGACAACTTCTCGTGTGTAGCTGAGAGGGACACATGAAGACTTTCAAGTTCGTCATATTTTGATTGTAGTTTCTCAAGGTCTTCAGTCAGACTTTGAGATCGTTCCATTTCATCGTTCAACAGATCGTCAATTTTATCAAACAGTCTATGAATCCTTTCCATGGTTGTTTGTTTCTTTGCAAGAATTGTAGCAAGTTTGGAATAGGTAGGAGTCATGTTTTCATCAGATTCACCTTCACTTGAAGAAGATGAAGGTGGCTTGAGTACCTTAACGCCTTTGGCCATGAGGCATGTTGTTGAAGACAATGAGTCTTGATCATACATCATGGACTTGAGGGATTCCTTGAACTCGAGAAACCAGGGATGCGGCGTCCTTCATAGACGTCAGAGATCCTGTCCCAAATGAGCTTCATGTTGGCTAGGTGCATGATCCTCCCGAACTCACCTCTGGATAAGCTGGAGCAGATGATATCCCTCGCCCAGATATCCAGCCGAGTATACTTGTGAATGTCATCAACATGTGCCATCTTGCATAGATCGATAAGACCAATCTCAGTGATAGTCCACAACTCGCTATTCATTGATAGGAGACGCTTCCTCATCGTGACTTTCCACTTGGGATAGTCATAGCCATCGAAGATGGGGCACACAACGGACACTTTCTTCATACCTACGGTCGACATAATGAAAGTGCAACTATCCCTAGGTGGTTTTGGTAATTCCTAACAACATATAGCTCATTGAGCTAACACTATTTCAAGACTAATATTTCATGAAAGCTCAATTATTGGAATGGCATGGATGAGAAAAGTGGACCAGTCAAAATGCTAAGGACAAAGGGATTGGCTCAAGCTTAAAGCTCAAGACTCTACATTTTCTATTTTAGTATCCAAGATCACATTGAGTCTATAGGAAAAGCCAATACTATCAAGGAGGGATGAGCTGTTGCTTAATGGCTTGCTTGCTCAAAGTGCTTAGTGATATGCTCCAAAGCCCTCAACCACTTTCTCACTTCCACATATGACCTAAACCAAAAGTCAAACTCGGCCCACCAATTCTTTCCATCTGGCGCCACCGAGTTCAGATGTCATAGCCACTGCCACAAACCCTAGGCAAATCGGCCTCACCGATAGGGATCTCGGTCTCACCGAGATGGGATTGTAATCTCTCTGTTTCCCTTCGTAACGTTTTGGTCCTACCGAGATGAGCGATCGGTCCCACCGAGATTGCAATGTAAACTCTCTGTTTCCCTTTTGTAACATTTCGGTCTCACCGAAATGAGCGAATCGGTCCCACCGAGTTTACCTGACCAACTCTCTAGTTAGCTTATTACCAAAATCGGTCTCACCGAGTTTGTGTAATCGGTCTCACCGAGATTACGTTATGCCCTAACCCTAACCATATCGGTCCTACCGAGTTGCATGTCGGTCCCACCGAAAATCCTAAGGTCACTAGATTTGCTGAATCGGCCGACCGAGTTTAACAGTTTGGTCCCACCGAGTTTGGCAAGTTGTGTGTAACGATTGGATTTTGTGTGGAGGCTATATATACCCCTCCACCTCATCTTCATTCATGGAGAGAGCCATCAGAACATGCCTGCACTTCCAATACACATTTTCTGAGAGAGAACCACCTACACTTGTGTTGAGGTCAAGATATTCCATTCCAACCGCATAAATCTTGATCTCTAGCCTTCCCCGAGTTGCTTTCCACTCAAATATTATTTCCACCAAATCCAAATCCCGTGAGAGAGAGTTGAGTGTTGGGGAGACTATCATTTGAAGCACAAGAGCAAGGAGTTCATCATCAACACACCATTTGTTACTTCTTGGAGAGTGGTGTCTCCTAGATTGGCTAGGTGTCACTTGGGAGCCTCCGACAAGATTGTGGAGTTGAACCAAGGAGTTTGTAAGGGCAAGGAGATCGCCTACTTCGTGAAGATCTACCGCTAGTGAGGCAAGTCCTTCGTGGGAGACGGCCATGGTGAGATAGACAAGGTTGCTTCTTCATGGACCCTTCATGGGTGGAGCCCTGCGTGGACTCGCGCAACCATTACCCTTCGTGGGTTGAAGTCTCCATCAACGTGGATGTACGATAGCACCACCTATCGTAACCACGACAAAAACATCCGTGTCTCCAATTGCGTTTGAATCCTCAAAACCCCTCCCTTTACATTCTTGCAAGTTGCTTGCTTTACTTTCCGCTGCTCATATACTCTTTGCATGCTTGCTTGAATTGTGTTAAGATTGCTTGACTTGTTCTAAAGTTGCTAAAATCGGCCAAGAACTAAAATTGGGAAAAGGCTAGATTTTTATTTGGTCAAGTAGTCTAATCACCCCCCTCTAGACATACTTTCGATCCTACAAGTGGTATTAGAGCTTTGATCTCCATTTGCTTTGATTTCCATAGCTTTTGGTGGTCATAGCCTTGGTTTCACAACCTAGTAGAGTATGGCATCTAGCGAGGGAAATTACCACTATAGAGGTCCTTACTTTGATGGTACTAATTTTGCTAGTTGGATGCATAAGATGAAAATGCATATTCTTGGACATAACCCCGCGGTTTGGGCTATTGTGTGTATTGGCTTGCAAGGTGAATTCTTCGATGGGAAAGAACAGAACCGTGAAGCTACCGCGGAAGAGTTGAAGATGCTGTAATACAATGCTCAAGCTTGTGATATCCTCTTCAACGGATTGTGCCCCAAAGAATTCAACAAAATCAGCCGTCTTGAGAATGCAAAGGAAATTTGGGATACTTTGATTGATATGCACGACGGTACCAACTCCGTCAAGGAATCCAGATTGGATGTGCTTCAAAGTCAACTTGACAAGTTCAAAATGAAGGATGTTGAAGGTGTCGCTGAAATGTACTCTAGGCTTGCTCTTATCACAAATGAGATCGCCGGCTTAGGAAGTGAAGAGATGACCGACAGATTCATCATCGAGAAGATCCTAAGAGCCTTGGATGTAAAATATGATACCGTGTGCACATTGATCCAAATGATGCCCAATTACAAAGATCTCAAGCCAACAGAAGTCATTGGAAGAATCGTTGCTCATGAGATGTCACTCAAGGATAAGGAGGAGCTCCATAACAAGTCAAGTGGTGCTTACAAAGCCTCATGTGAAGCTCCCACATCATCAAGTGAGAAACAAACCTTCAATGAAGAATTGAGCCTAATGGTGAAGAACTTTAACAAGTTCTACAAGAGTAGAAGCAAAGAGAGAAGTTCCAAGTCAAGGTCCTACAATGACAAAAGATCTTCTAGTCGAGAGCGTAATTGCTACAATTGTGGAAAACTCGGTCACTACTCAAATGAGTGTACGGCCCCCTTCAAAAGAAGAGAAGATTCTCCCAGAAGAAGAAGTAGAAGAGAAGAATCACCATCAAGAGAGAGAAGGAGTAGGGATGATCGTTATGAACGAAGACCCTCACAGAGAAGCAAGGATTCGGAAAGGAAGGACAAGTCATCAAGGAGCTACACAAAACAAAGACATCAAGCTCATGTTGGTGAATGGTTATCCGGCTCCGACTCCGACAATCACTCCGAGAGAAGCTATCACTCCGACCCCGAATATACTCAAGATGAAGGTGTTGCCGATCTAGCACTTGTGTCAACCAACTCCTACGACATATTTGATTCACCAAATGAAGGAATTGGAAGATTCTTCATGGCCAAAGGTCCAAAGGTATCACACCCCGAGTATGTTGATTTCAATAGTGATGAAGATGACTTGTTAAGTGATGATGATTTACTTGTTGACAACTCTAGTGATGAATACTATGATGAAACGTCAATTAATGATGATAATCAAGATGAAACGAATGACAATGATAAGGAGAAGATTGAGTCTCTAACTAAAGAACTAAACACTCTTAAGTTAGCTCATGAAACTATCTTAGGAGATCATCGAGAACTTTTAAGGACTCATGAGAAATTACGTTTTAAAAAGCTCAACCTTGAGCAAGAGCATGAGTTCTTAAAGGCAATCAATGATGATATTCGCAAGAAAAGTTCTTCTTACATTGCCAAGCGTTTACTCTTATCCACTTACATGCCTCAAGTCAAGTCTAGTAACAAGAACAAGAAAGATTCTTCCTCTAGTAGTAACAATAATAATGCTAAATCCAATGTTGTTGCTTCTAGTAGTTCTCTTGATTCCACTAATGATTCTCTTAGCCAAGTTACACTTGATCAAGAAAATAGCTTATTGAAGGGAATTATAGAGAAAGGTGTCTACAAGAGCCTTGCCGGGTGTAAGCAATTCGAGGAAATTGTACGCAAGCAAGGAAGGCACCGGAAGAACCAAGGTGTTGGTTTTGAACGAAAGTTCAATGCCAATGGAGTTGAGTGGGAAGAATATCAATACCCCAAGACGAAGTTTGTTCCTCAACAAGAGAAGTATGATCCTACTTCTTTCAAAGGGACACAAGCACAAGATGATCTTCCACCACAAGACCACAAGGAAAAAGGCAAGGACAAGCTTCAAGAAGAAATTGATGCATTTGAAGAAGCTCCTAAGGCCTTGGTCAAGTGGGTTCCCAAGACTACATCAAGTTCCACTTCATCAAGTACGACTACAACTCCGAGGATTCCCATCAAGATGGTGTGGATCCCAAAGAAGAAGAACTAGAGAGTTCTTGAGGGTGACTCCGCCAACATACTTCACTCTTATCATTTTGGCAAGAACAAGTGCAATCAACCTCCACATCTTGCACTAGTTCAAGGAGTCACAAACCCTCTTGTTGGTAAGACAAGGGACAAGGTAACCAAATGCTTTCATAGACATCATCTTGTGTATGCATCACTCTATGTCTATGGATATTCCTTGTTTGTTCCTTGTGGGACTAACCCGTGTAGGTATTGAAAGCGCAACTCACTCCAAAGGATTGCTCCAAATGATCTACATCAACATTGAGCATCTACATCTTCAACACCTACATGAAGTCATCATCGACAAAACCCAAGGTTAGTTCATCCCTCTTAGGGGTGATCTCACATCTAGGGGGAGCTTTACTCTAAGAATTGAGCTAAAGCAACTCTAATGGTGTGAACACAACAATGCTTTATGTAAAAGTGGTAACCCCACTTGTGCTTAAACGATGAGTATGACCTATGATCAAAAGTTCTCATTTGACTCCTAAGTCAATATACTCATATATAGATGACCTAGTCATCGCCAATTGCTTGATAGATGCTAGAATTGTTTGTGCATGCTTTGCCACATATTTCATTTGCCATTTTATTGGTGAGCATGTTGGTTGCATAATTTACTCATTCAAGGACATCCACCTGTTGTTTTGATTGTTTGGCTCCTCTTTTTCTTTTGCCAAGTGGATGGACAAGAATGCCTAAGAACCTTCTCTAGCTATCTATGCTCTTCTCGTCTCAAACTCTATTCATGCTGCATCACAAAGTTTGATCAAGTCAGATTCGAACCACTCTGTGTGAGGAGCACTCGGAGTCCCCGATTCGTCATAGACTTAAACTTCCAAAACTTCTTTGTGCGTTTTGGTCTGACCGATTCATCCATTTCGGTCATACCGAGATCACTAAGTCGATCTAGGTTTTCTATCTCGGTGCAACTGATTTGAACTTTTCGGTCACACCGATTTTCAGTAACTGCTTGCAGTTATGAATCTCGGTGCCACCGAGTTGTTCCACTCGGTCACACCGACAGGGTCAGGCTATATATTCCCACGGGCCAAAATTTCGAAAACTTTCCGAACCTCTTCGCTCGCGCTCAACCTGCTCTGCCTCCGTGGTCTTCGGATCATCCTCCTCGTCGCCGGCCGCCTCCAGTCGCTGGTCTCCACTGCCGTCAATGGGATCGTCTCCGCCGTTGCTGCCGTAGCAAGTCCATCGCCGCACTTGGGTATGGACTTGATCCTTGTGCTGACCTCTTTCCGATTCCCCAACACATTGTTTTGCCATGTATCTTGCCACGATTGAGATCACTCTATCCAATGAAAACACTCCGTAGATTAGTTGTGGATTGAAAATTTAGGGTTAGGTTTCCGCCGAAACCATCTCGGACCGACCGAATTGTTGAAATCGGTTCCACCGATTTGGCTCAGGCCATTGCACATGTGATTCTCGGTCTGACCGAGAATTGCAAATCGGTGTGACCGAGTTCAAGTCTTTGTGAAACCCTAGCAGTCTCGGTGCCACCGAACTGTGACTCGGTCTGACCGAGTTCACTAGTTTAGGTTCCAACAGCTGCTTCGGTATCACCGAGATTTCAAATCGGTAGATCTGAAATGCTTTCTGTGGAAAACTAAAACTAAGTTTTTGATTCATTCTTTTGCAAAAACCTCTGCACTTTGTGATGCTCATCCACTCTACCTCATCTATAAAATATTCACAGGGTCAGTTGTCAGTGTTTGCATCATGTCAGATCAGAGTGACAGTCAGAACAAGTCTGAGGAGCAGGTTCACATGAGTGAGGGCACTCGTCCCTCTAGCAGCTCAGATGATGGAAGCAGGAGCACACCCAGCAACTTGCCAAAGGCTGCCATGAGAGCCAACAAGAAAAGAACCTCAGATTCAGAGGATGAGGACTATGTGGCTGAGGAGGAATAAGCTACCTCAAAGAGGAAAGTGCTGAAGAGAGAAGTTGGCACAACAGCTCCACTAAAGCCAGGTCTGAAAACAAAAATGGCAGCAAGAAGAGTTCCAATGTCCAAAGCCAGAGCTTCAACTGTTGAAGCCTCAAAAACTGTTGCTAAAGAAACTGGAGATGGCAAGAAAAGAAAAGAAAGGGTCAAGAAAACCATGGCCAGAGTAATTTGGAAGCCCTCAATGATGGAAGATGAAGAGGAGTTGTGGGTATGCCCCATAGATTCAGGAGCTGATCAACTCCAAGATGGGCACTGGCACATATCTCTTGGACAAGGAGCACCTGCCCATCTACCCAGACTTTGAGGATAACACTGTTGTGATGGATGAAAATGAACCATCTTCTGTGCAAGCACAAGCAAAGAGGGAGAAGGCAAAGACTGAAAAGGCTGCAAAGATGCCAACCATGGATGAGGCATCTCAGTATCTTCTGAAGAGCAAGCAAGATCAGCTTGGCTACTTGATTCCCTCCACTCTGAGAATTGAGAAGGGACTGGCCACCCTGACTCAAAACCAGGAGAGCTTGGAGAGGATCATGGAGCAGAAGTTCTATGACTTAGATGTGAAGGTCACTGAGATACAGTCTGTTGTTGAGCAACTTCAAGAGGAAGTGCAGGAGAAGAAGGGCAAGACAACCACTGATGCTTTTGCCAGAGTGCCACGAGGACAGAGGTCTGCTGCTATGCCTGTCACAAACACCAGAGCAACTTCATTTGCACCAGCTACAGCTTCAGTGCCACCAGCTCCAGCATCTACTCCTCCAGCACCATCTACATCGACTGATGCCTTCATTCTTGGAGTTCTGTCTACACCACCACCTGAAGATCAAGCCTGAGTGTCGATCTAGCACTATGCATTACTTTTTGGTAACTTGTTGCCAAAGAGGGAGAAAATGTATAGATCATAGGCTTCGAGAGAAAGAGTGTTGTTTTTGTTCTCTCTTGCGTTTCTCCTTGGTGGTTGAACTTTGTTATTTGCTTGTTTGAGATACTTTATGCTTGCGTGTGATACTTGGATGATCATGTGTTTGATCATATGCTACCTTAATACTTGTTGGATGACATTATCCTTTTATATCACATATGATCATTCACTTTGCTTGGTGATGAGTGCATGTATTTATTTATTATCATTTTGAGCGCTCCACCAAGATGTATGTGACATGGAAGAGTAACCCATGATCCTAACTCATTGTGCATTTGCAGTCCAAAGCAAATCTTAAACTATGCACAAATTTAGGGGGAGCTCTTGCTTTTCACATACTTCTCAAAGCGACAATGTGTTCCACTCTTTTTATCATTTGTTGAAACTTTGATCTATATGTTGTCATCAATTACAAAAAAGGGGGAGATTGAAAGTGCAACTATCCCTAGGTGGTTTTGGTAATTCCTAGCAACATATAGCTCATTGAGCTAACACTATTTCAAGACTAATATTTCAGGAAAGCTCAATGATTGGCATGGCATGGATGAGAAAAGTGGACCCCTCAAAATGCTAAGGACAAAGGGATTGGCTCAAGCTTAAAGCTCAAGACTCTACATTTTCTATTTTAGTGATCCAAGATCACATTGAGTCTATAGGAAAAGCCAATACTACCAAGGAGGGATGAGGTGTTGCTTAATGGCTTGCTTGCTCAAAGTGCTTAGTGATATGCTCCAAAGCCATCAACCACTTTCTCACTTCCACATATGACCTAAACCAAAAGTCAAACTTGGCCCCACCGATTCTTTCCATCCGGCGCCACCGAGTTCAGATGTCATAGCCACTGCCACAAACCCTAGGCAAATTGGTCTCACCGATAGGGATCTCAGTCTCACCGAGATGGGATTGTAATCTCTTTGTTTCCCTTTGTAACATTTCGGTCCTACCGAAATGAGCGATCGGTCCCACCGAGATTGCAATGTAAACTCTCTGTTTCCCTTTTGTAACATTTCGGTCTCACCGAAATGAGCGAATCGGTCCCACCGAGTTTACCTGACCAACTCTCTGGTTATCTTCTTACCAAAATCGGTCTCACCGAGTTTGTGTAATCGGTTTCACCGAGATTACGTTATGCCCTAACCCTAACCATATCGGTCCTACCGAGTTGCATGTCGGTCCCACCGAAAATCCTAACGGTCACTAGATTTGCTGAATCGGTCCGACCGAGTTTAACAATTCGGTCCCACCGAGTTTGGCAAGTTGTGTGTAATGGTTAGATTTTGTGTGGAGGCTATATATACCCCTCCACCTCCTCTTCATTCGTGGAGAGAGCCATCAGAACATGCCTACACTTCCAATACACATTTTCTGAGAGAGAACTACCTACACTTGTGTTGAGGTCAAGATATTCCATTCCAACCACATAAATCTTGATCTCTAGCCTTCCCCAAGTTGCTTTCCACTCAAATCTTCTTTCCACCAAATCCAAATCCCGTGAGAGAGAGTTGAGTGTTGGGGAGACTATCATTTGAAGCACAAGAGCAAGGAGTTCATCATCAACACACCATTTGTTACTTCTTGGAGAGTGGTGTCTCCTAGATTGGCTAGGTGTCACTTGGGAGCCTCCGACAAGATTGTGGAGTTGAACCAAGGAGTTTGTAAGGGCAAGGAGATCGCCTACTTCGTGAAGATCTACTGCTAGTGAGGCAAGTCCTTCATGGGCGACGGCCATGGTGGGATAGACAAGGTTGCTTCTTCGTGGACCCTTCGTGGGTGGAGCCTCCGTGGACTCACAAGAACTGCATTACTCTTCATGGGTTGAAGTCTCCATCAACGTGGATGTACGATAGCACCACCTATCGGAACCACGACAAAAACATCCGTGTCTCCAATTGCATTCGAATCCTCCAAACCCTTCCCTTTACATTCTTGCAAGTTGCGTGCTTTACTTTCCGCTGCTCATATACTCTTTGCATGCTTGCTTGAATTGTGTTAAGATTGCTTGACTTGTTCTAAAGTTGCTAAAATCTGCCAAGAACTAAAATTGGGAAAGGCTAGATTTTTATTTGGTCAAGTAGTCTAATCACCCCCCTCTAGACATACTTTTGATCCTACACATAACCAAAACTCCACGTGGTTAAACCAAAATCACACAGAACAAGGGAGTACCTTGCTCTTATACCAATTGAAAGCGCATGTTATCTCCTAGAGGGGTGGTGAATGGGTGATTTTTCAAAATTCGTCAAACTCTGAAGAATTTGATGAAGATCGAAGTGAAGAAATAGAACTGCAAGGGAAACTAAGTCATCAGAAATTCAGAGTACATGCAATCAAGATACGTAAGAGTAAAGAACACGCAATCATAAAATCATACCATCATACAAGCATGAGGATTGAGAACCAAGGAAATGAAATATAGCTTCATGAAATTCTTTAGTTCAAATTCGTCAGAGCATAGATCACAAATTCGTCGGCAGCGGAATAATGTAAGGGAGGGTGAGGAATTTGAAACCAGGTTGGCTCGGTGAAGACAAGGCAATTTGGTAGACCAGTTCCAGTTGCTGCATCAACTGTACGTCTGGTTGAGGCGGCTGATTTGCAACTCAGAGGACACACAATCCTCACCGTATTCCTCTTTAGCTAAGGCCCGCATACCTCGCCCAATCACTTGTGGTAATTCTTCAAGGTAGACTTCCAAAACCTTCACAGACTTGCTCACTGGCACACCGGTATGACTCTTGGTGTACTCAGAACTTGACGCATAACCATCTGGAAGAATGATAGTCTTCAAAGGTAACAAGTGTCGGATCACACAGATCAATCTCTTCAGTGATGCTCAATCACTTTGGCTCTGAGCTTTTCCTCACTTAGGATCCTCTCAATGTCGTTAGAGGATGGGTTGCTCTCTTATGACAAGTGTCAAGTTCTCTCGGAACAGCCAACCAACAAGTGGTTGTGGGGGGCTATTTATAGCTATGGGGCAACCCGACATGATTTGTCATAAATGCCCTTCTCTAATTCGACCATTGTCAGGATAAGGATCCACTCGACAACTGGCACGCGGCGCAACAACGGTTAGAATGTGAACTCGCAAATTCGTCGGGGCACTCAATTTCCTCACTTTTAGGCAGATCGCACTGGCAAAATCCTAACTCCTCTGTGTGACCAAATTCGTCAGTGACCAGAAGAACTTCATCATTGTCGCTAGAAAATGCGTCAGCTGTAATGGAGATTTCCAAAGGCTTCTCTCAAAGCGGCTTTTGTGTAAGGGTTTGAGTAAGTTTGAGCATCACTTTCGAAATGTTAAATATGTTTCACCTACTACCCCTTTAACAGTACTATTTTTCCTATGACTCAAATAAGAAGAAAAGAAACAATGATAACAAAAGTCTTCACATCCATTTCTTCAAAGGCCTTACCAATTTCACCACCAAATTCTTCACTCGAAGAAATTCTTTGTTTAGGGGTCGTCTTCCATGTGTTAAACCAAATCCTCAGGGACTTTGTTTCATGTGTATACTCACAAAAACATTAGTTCCTCAACCTATTTGTCTTCAATACTCCAAAACCACTAAGGGGCACTTGATGCTAGTCCTGGCCATCTCCGGCCCGGCCCTAAAATCCAGGGCCTAGGCCCGATGGGCTTTCCTATGGGCCAGGCTTGGGCCTATGTTTTGAGCCCACCAGCAGGGCCTGGATGGGCTTGGGCTTGGCATATTGACATTTTAAGGAATAGGCCCATCCCACGTCCCTAAGCCCTAAGGGCTTTTCAGGGCTTTTTACCAGATGGGCCAGGCTTGGGCTTGAAAAGTAAGCTCGATGGTAGGGCCTGGGAGGGCGCGGGCCTCAGTTTTTTACCATGGGATTTTTTAGGCCCGGCCCAAGCCCGGCTCGGCCCATGGCCAGGTATACTGGATGCACTTATAGTATTTATATATTGACATCTTAGCCATCTTTTATCTTCTCCCTAGAGAGAATAGGGAAATACTTTTTCTTTGAGCCCGTCATTGGTTAACTCCTGCAATTGAAGAGTTCTGCGTGGAAGATCAAAATTGTCAATTGATAACCCACAAGCATAGGGGATCAGTTGTAGCCTCTTCCGATAAGTAAGAGTGTTGAACCCAACGAGGAGCTAAAGGTAGAACAAATATTCCCTCAAGTTCTATCGACCACTGTAACACCCCGGAAGTAACTTTCCATATTTGTAACTCCAACTCTTGCCATTTTCGGCATTGTGATATGATATTCCCTCCGTGGTTGGGTTTTTCTTCATTTTGCATTTTGTCCATGTCATGCATTTTATATCATGTCATCATGTGCATCGCATTTGCATACGTGTTCGCCTCTTGATTCCGAGCATTTTCCGTTGTCCGCTTTTGCAATCCGACACTCCTATCTCACGTGGCGGCCCTTTTACGTTTTTCCGTGTGGGTACTAAACCTTCTCGAATGGACCGAGGTTTGTCTAGTGGCCTTGGTATACCACCGTAGACCACCGGTCAAGTTTCGGTCATTTGGAGCTCGTTTGGTACTCCAACGGTTAACCGCACTCTCGCAAAGGCCTCTTTTAAGTTGCAGCCCAACACCCCTTCAAAACAGCCCAATAACCCATCTAAGTCACTTCCATGCTCTCCGTCGTTCAATCACGATCGTGTGGGCGAAAACTACACCTCATTTGGACCCTCCTAGCTCCCTCTATGCCTATTTAAGCAAACCCCCCCTTTCCAATCCGGGTCTTCTACCCCCGAAACCCTAATTTTCCCCTCGCTGCGCCGGACGTGTCCGCCCGGCGCGGACACCTCGCCGCCGCTGCTCCAGCCAACGGAGCGCGCCACGTGGCGCGCCGCCCGCCGCCGCCCTGAGGCCATGCGCCGTGGCCGCCCCGCCTCGCTCCATCCGGGCGCGCCCGAGCCTCGTCATCCTGCCGCCTCCTCGGGCAGCGCCGCCCATCGCCCCCGTCGCCCGCTGCACGCGGCGCCGCCACCTCCTCCGGCCGCCCAGCCTCTCAGTTCCCCGCCTCGGCCGCCGCTCGGGTCGCCGGGCCACCCCCCGTCGACCGGCCCGGCCCGGGCCCGCCGACCTTCCCCCTCCTCCGACCGCCGTCCCGCCGCGGTTCCGGCGAGATCCGCCGTCGACCCGCCGGATCCGGCCTCGGGCCGCGCGCTGGGTTGACTTCTCCCCCTCCTTTTTTTTCCTCTAAGTTTTCATCTCGGGGTTATTTTGTGTCATTTTCTTCATGCTATATCTTTGCATCTGTAGGTCCATTCTGCGCGTATAATATATCAAAATGTTCGTCTCGAAGAGAAGATCATTTCATCTCATTACATCATTTTCATTTGAGCTCATCTTGATGCCCGAAATGCTGTTAGAAGAGGGCTATGTGATGTTAGTTTCTGTTTCTTAACAGAACTTGCACTTTTGTTATTTTTGCCATGATTGATGTGTGCACCCTATGAATTTGATTCCTACATGTGTTTTGTAATATGCCATGCCATCTTTCCAGGGTTGTATGCCATGTGTTTTTGTGATCTATGCGGTGACTAGCACAAGCATGCAAAGTAGGTGTCCTGATGTTGCTGATTTCAGCCCTGTTTAGCTGATTTTTGATGCCATGTTAACTTGATGCTACCGAGAGATCCATGCATATTTTGAGATACTTCAGTAAGGATGTTTCTTTAAAAATGTCTTGATCTATCCATCCATGCCCTTGTTTGCAATTATGGAGTACCATAGCTTGAGTCAATCGAGCTCTACTTTTGCTATCAAATGTTTCCTGGCAGATTGTTTACATGTTATTCAGTTTTGCCAAGGTTGTTGTGGTTGATCCATGTATGCTATGTTATTTTTCTTGCCACGTATGTCTTCTATGCCATGTCTTCTTGATGTATGTATGCTTAGTTTATCATTTAAGGCTCTGTAGTGAGTGCATTGAGCTTGTAAACATGCCTACTTGTTATCAGTTTTTGACATGTCATGTTGCTGAATCTGTTAACGAAACTTTCAATATTGACATGGGTGTTACTATATTTTCTGATCCTTTTTGGCTTATGGTCAGTAAGGGACTTCTGTTCTAGGCTTTGAGTATATTCATGCCATGCCTTGTTTTGCTATTATAAGTTCCTGTAGCATGTAGTTTTGCTGCTCTGAACATTGCAACCTGATGCTGTTTTTGCCATGTCCAGCCTGATATTTTGTGCTCTTTTGCCATGCTTGTTTGAACCTGTTATGATGTGAACTAGCCGTATCTCAGTGCTCATCTTTTGTCGAGCATCTTGTGTAGATCACTGCCATGTGCCTTGTTGATACGTTTGGGTGCAGTAGCTTAATTTATTGTTGCTTGCTAAGTGGCATCATGCTGTTAATGGCAGATTTGTGCCATTCTTGTTTTGCTTGTCATTTGCAAACCGTGCATCCGATTCCGGTGATCTTTATATCGATTTCAACCGAAATCATCTCATCTTTCCAGTGGCATACTTGGTTTGCCAAGTTGATGCCTGGTTCATCATTTACCTTCCGGAGCGCACATACGCATTGCATATCACATCCCGCGTATCATGTCATGTTTTGCATCATGTTGCTTGTGCATTGCACCGTGATTTATTGTGGTTCCTTTGTTTGTGTTGTTGCTTTGGGTAGAGCCGGGAGACGAGTACGTGAACGAGGAACCTGTTGAGAATGCTTACGAGGATCAAGCTTTCGACAACTCGAGAACATTGCGAGCAAGATGACCATACCCTCGAAATCACTTCTATCTTTGCTATGCTAGTTGCTCGCTCTTTTGCTATGCCTATGCTGCGATGCCTACCACTTGCTATATCATGCCACCCATATTGCCATGTCAGCCCCTAACCATCCTTTTCCTAGCAAACCGTTGATTGGCTATGTTATCGCTTTGCTCAGCCCTCTTATAGCGTTGCTAGTTGCGGTGAAGCTGAAGTTTGTTCCTTGTTGGAACATGGAGATGTTGTTCCTTTTGGAACATGTTTACTTGTTGGGGATATCACAATATATATCTGCTATAATTAATACATCTATATACTCGGTAAAGGGTGGAAGGCTCGGCCTTATGCCCGTGTTTTGTTCCACTCTTGCCACCCTAGTTTCCGTCATACCGTGTTATGTTCCTTGATTTCGTTCCTTACGGTTGGGTGATTTATGGGACCCCCTTGACAGTTCGCTTTGAATAAGACTCGTCCAGCAAGGCCCAACATTGGTTTTACCATTTGCCACCTAAGCCTTTTCCCCCGGGTTTTCGCGAGCCCGAGGGTCATCTTTATTTAACCCCCCGGGCCAATGCTCCTCTGAGTGTTGGTCCAAACTAGAGCCACTTGCGGTGCCACCCTGAGGCAACTTGGGGCATCTTCGTTGCCGTGCGTAGTGTTCATCCGGATGTGCCTCGAGAACGAGATATGTGCAGCTCCTATCGGGATTTGTCGGCAATCGGGCGGCTTTGCTGGTCTTGTTTTATTGCTGTCGAAATGTCTTGTAGTCCGGGATTCCGAGATTGATCGGGTCTTCCGGTAGAAGGAATATCCTTCGTTGACCGTGAGAGCTTATAATGGGCTAAGTTGGGACACCCTGCAGGTAATATCTTTCAAAGCCGTGCCCATGGTTATGAGGCAGATGGGAATTTGTTAATGTCCGGTTGTAGAAAACCCAAAGTTGACCTCAAATAAAATACACATCAACGCGTGTGTGACCGTGATGGTCTCTTCTCGTGAGTCCGGGAAGTGAACACGGTGTTGGAGTTATGTCGGCGTAAGTAGTTCAGGATCACTTCTTGATCGCTACTAGCTTCATGTCCGTTCTTTGCTTCTCTCCTCGCTCTCTTTTGCGAATGTAGCCACCATATATGCTAGTCGCTGCTGCAGCTCCACTTTACTACCCTGTCCTTCCTATAAGCTTAAATAGTCTTGATCTCGCTGGTGTGAGATTGCTGAGTCCCGTGACTCACAGATTCTACCAAAACAGTTGCAGTGCCGGCGATGCCAAGTCTTGGTGACGATCCGAGCTCAAGTGGGAGTTCGACGAGGAACGTGGTTGTTACTATGTGTCTTTTCCCGATGATCA
This sequence comes from Aegilops longissima, assembly GCA_021605205.1. Lineage (NCBI taxonomy): Eukaryota > Viridiplantae > Streptophyta > Magnoliopsida > Poales > Poaceae > Aegilops > Aegilops longissima. The sequence continues at coordinate 91,290,574 of CM038680.1, forward strand.
GTAGTGGTGCCCAGTTGGGACGATCGGGGCTCTGTGTAGCATTTGGGGTATCTTCTTTTATTTTGGTTCCGTAGTCGGACCTTGAGTGTACTCTGAATGATGGATGTTTATTTATGTATTGTGTGAAGTGGTGACTGTAAGCCAACTATGTATCTCTTTCCCTTACTTATTACATGGGTTGTGTGAAGATTACCTCACTTGCGACATTGCTTTCTATGCGGTTATGCCTCTAAGTCGTGCCTCGACACGTGGGAGATATAGCCGCATCGGGGGCGTTACAACCACCGATACAACTCTACGCACACTTTAACGTTTGCTTTACCTAGAACAAGTATGGAACTAATTTTTAGGTGTGATGCAAGAACTACTTTGCAAGAATAAAACTAGGAGTACTTTGTGACATAATAGAAGTTAGTTGTTTAGTAAAAAGGTTTTGTTACTCAAGAAATTTACTTGTCCCTAGGCAATCGATAACTAGACCGGTAATCATTCTTGCAATTTTATATGTGGGAGAGGCATGATCTAACATACTTTCTCTATTTGGATCATATGCACTTATGGTTGTAACTCTAGAAAGCATGCGCAACTACCAAAGATCATTAAGGTAAAAGCCAACCATAGCATTAAGTATCAAGTCCTCTTTACTCCCATACGCAACAACCCCCTTACTCGGGTTTGTGCTTCTGTCACTCACGCCACCTGATGTCTACTACACAACTTGTTCTTGTAGACTCGTGTTGGGCCTCCAAGCGCAGAGTTCTGTAGGACAATAGAAAATTTCCCTCAAGTGGGTGACCTAAGGTTTATCAATCTGTGGGAGGCATAGGATGAAGATGGTCTCTCTCGAACAACCCTGCAACCAAATAATAAAAAGTCTCTTGTGTCCCCAACACACAAAATAGAATGGTAAATTGTATAGGTGCACTAGTTCGACGAAGAGATGGTGATACAAGTGTAGTAATGATAGTAGATATTGATTTTTGTAATAGGAATAATAAAAACAACAAGGTAGCAAGTAACAAAAGTGAGCACGAATGGTATTGCAATGCTTGAAAACAAGGCCTAGGGTCCATACTTTTACTAGTGCAATCTCTCAACAATGCTAATCTAATTGGACCATATAACCATCCCTCAACGTGTGATGAAAATTCACTCCAAAGTTCTTGTCTAGCGGAGAACATAAGAAGAAATTTTTTGTAGGGTACGAAACCACCTTAAAGTTATTCTTTCCGTTTGATCTATTCAAGAGTTCGTACTAAAATAACGCAAAGTTATTCTTTCCGTTCGATCTACCCAAGAGTTCGTACTAAAATAACACCATATGATATGTGTCGGTGTCAAAACCGGCGGATCTCGGGTAGGGGGTCCCGAACTGTGCGTCTAGGCGGATGGTAACATGAGACAAGGGACACAATGTTTTTACCCAGGTTCATGCCCTCTCGATGGAGGTATAACCCTACTCCTGCTTGATTAACATTGATGATATGGGTAGTACAAGAGTAGATCTACCACGAGATCAGAGAGGCTAAACCCTAGAAGCTAGCCTATGGTATGATTGTTCTTCGTCCTACGGACTAAAACCCTCCGGTTTATATAGGCACCGAAGAGGGTTAGGGTTACACGGAGTCGGTTACAATGGTAGGAGATCTACATATCCGTATCGCCAAGCTTGCCTTCCACGCCAAGGAAAGTCCCATCCGGACATGGGACGAAGTCTTCAATCTTGTATCTTCATAGTCCAGGAGTCCGCAAAGGCTATAGTCCAGCTATCCGGACACCCCTAATCCAGACTCCTCAAGAGCCCCGAACTCGGCTTCAATGACGACGAGTCTGGTGCGATATTTTCTTCAAGATTGCAAGGCGGGTTCCTCCTCGAATACTTCATAGAAGATTTTGAACACAAGGATAGTGTCCGCTCGCAAAATAAGTTCCACATACCACCGTAGAGAAATAATATTTACACAAGTTCAATCTGGCGCGTATTCCACAACGTGACATCACACCACGGCCAAGCCTTTATTGAATTGTTTTTACTGTCCCACCTCGGTAGCGTTTAGCGAGGCGGTTTCCTTGGCACATCTTGTCAAAGCAGAGATCGTGTCCCCTTATTCCGGGATTCTCATTAATACAGGTGCGGGTAACCCAGTCGTGCCCGTTGGCACGCGTCCTCTATCGAAGGCGAGTCCCGAAAGGTCACGGGGAAGGCTCCTGGTATTCAACCTCTTGATAAAGAGACCAAGGCCCCGCTCTTTTTTGTCAATCTCAATCGAATCCGCCCCTCGCTTCGAGTCCCAACACCCAAAGCTCCAGATTCAGGCGCTTCGGACCTTAGATGATGTCCGGCTCCGACCTTCAAGGCCGGTGGATGCCTTCCTCCGTCACGGAAGAAGACGTCCTAAAGCTAAGAGATGCCAGGTATCTAACCGGCAAAATCTCGCATAGGCTGCCTGCCCAAGGGCAGGTTATTCCCTCTCCCATGCCCGGTGAAAGCGTGGTGTTCGCCTCTCACTTCCTTCGGGGGCTGGGTTTCCCGACGGACCCCTTCGTGAGGGGGCTCATGTTTTATTACAGGCTGGAATTTCACAACTTGGATCCGGAGTCCATACTCCACATCTCATCGTTCATCGCCGTATGCGAAGCCTTCCTCCGCATTACCCCTCACTTCGGATTGTGGCTCAATACCTTCAAGGTGGAGCCGAAGATGATCAAGGGGCAACAGGCAGAGTGAGGAGGGGCTGTTATAAGCAAGAATGCTGAAGCTCCATGGCCCGAGGGCTCTTTTCAAGAGGAGCTCAGTCTATGGCAACTAGAGTGGTTTTATATCACAACTCCTAGGGGCACCAAATGGGTGGCGCCACCTGCCTTTCGCTCGGGTCCTCCACCGCGGCTGGCGTCATGTGTCAATAAAGGGCTTGACTGGGGGTGTCCAAGGACGTGCCCTTGTTGCAGGGCCGTATTCAAGACCTCCTAGAGAGAGAGAGAGATCAATCTAGTCGTAGTAGCGCAGGTCATGCTGATTCGTCGCATCCTGCCCTGCAAACGTCGCCCCTCCGCCTGCGGGAGTTCAATCCTTAGGGACCACGAGCTCTCCAACATTCTATGGGCGCAACGCCCGTGGAGATGTACAAATTGTTCTTCGGATCACAAGCAATGTGTCTGGACTCGACCGAGGACGCAGGTCTGAGCTGCAATCACCTGGATGCTCAAGTAAGTAGTCCCGTACCTGGACACACTATCCGTATATTTATCATAAACTTTCCCTTAAAAGAGTTGTCCCTTAAACAGGAGTGGATAGCGAAAGCAAAACTGATCAGGTGTCCGGGCCCCCTCCCTGAGACCACGCCGGATCCCGTGTTAACCAAGATGCTGGAGGCTGCGCCTTTAAAAGAAGGCGAAGGGGGGAACAAGGAAGCTACGCCTCATGAAGGAGATTATCAAGAAAGGAGGGATCGAGAATCCCTCCATCCAAGGGGAGGAGAGGACCGCCTCTGAAGATCCGGAGACCAAGGCCTCAAAGCGCGGGAAGAAATCTTCGCCAGAGGGTCCTGCGCCGGAAGATGCCCCGGCCGCATTATTTCCCCAAGGAGATCAGCCCTCCAGCGAGCCGTAAGTAGAGAGGGGAGTTTTTAAAATAAGAGACATCCCTGTTTTATTTCTGAAGATGACCAAAATTTTACCTTGTAGTTCGGATCTCAGCCCTTCTCAGCAGAGCTCGTCTTCAGGGGATCTTCGTCCGGAGATGATGGAGAGCGGAACGCCTCCCCCTGCCGTACCGCCTAGCGAGGCGGACGATCCTGAGGTGTCGTCGCGGAGGGTTTCTCTGAATCCGGCAGGGGTGGAGGGCGGTCGTAGGGCCCCCCAGAGCCCTCCGTGTCCGGCCTTCGAAAAAGGCCATCAGACGAGTCCGGCACCTCCTGGTGCACGGTCGGAGGAGTTGAAGGGTCTGCTCGGGCGAGTGTCTATCTCAGAGGATCACCGTGCATTGATAGGTACGGTGATTGAAAAAATTTCGTCCACGGAAAGCGGGTTGTACGAGGCCGCCAGAAGTTTACTGACAGGTTTTGAGGTACATGCAATGATGTACCTTTTGACGGTTCCGCATATATAAGATGCGCCCTGTGTAGATAGTAGCCTCTGAGACTCGGTGCGTTTGTCAAAAATGACAGCGTGCCGAGGATCATAATCCCAGGTTATAATATGTCGCCCTTCCTATTTAGGTGGCGGAGCGTCAGGTGGCTAGCCGGACTGATGAATTTGCCGAATTAAGGCGGCAACTTGACGTGGCGGATGCCGACATCGCGCTTGTCAATAAGCGGCTTGACGAGTCACAAGGTATGCGGTTTCTCCGCGGACACCTGGTAAGGGAGCTTGATGCCCGTGCCTTACAACATGTATGCTTGATGCAGATGGTGCCGCTGCCATGGTGAACCTTCGGGCGGAGCTTGCCCGAGCCAAGGAGCAGGCCAGAAGAAGTGATGCTGCTGCCTTAAAGGCGGCCGAAGAGCTAAAAGCCGAACAGGCTGCTCACTGCCGAAGCAAGAAGGAGATGGCCGTGAAGATGAAGAATGCTACCGACCGCTGCGAGCTTCTTGAAAAAGGAGGTTGAGCGGAGAAAGAGGACCTGAAGAAGGCCACCACCGAGGCCAAGGATGCTCGCTCTATGATGAGAGCTATGAAGGAGGAGCTACGTCAGGCCGAAGATATCGTGGCTGGAAAGCCCTTTCTGCTGCGGAGGAAGTTCACGGATCCTAAATATGCTCAGTTGGACCGGCTGTGAAGTAGTGAGGATGCTTATCTAGACTTGGTGGCGAGTGCCGCGGACGCGGCCGAACACTTCGGAGATCAAAAGGATCACGAGATGGAAGAGCTTTTTTGGTTGCAGTTCCATAATCCAGAGCATCCACTTCCATTAACCGATCGTTTGGCCGAATGGGCGGAGCTGAATAGGTTGTCCGGACTTGCCATGAAGAATGTCGTGACGCATTTGTGGCCGAAAAGGCCCGAGTTGAAGAGTTATTTTGGCTTGGTGCAGCAGTTCCTTGGTGCGGTGCCGCATATCAAAGCAATGAGGCGGTCAGAATGCATAGAGGGTGCGCAGATGGCTCTTTCCCGTGTCAAGACATACTGGGCGGAGATGAAGGCCACCGATGTTGCATCCCAAGATTCGGACGGAAGCCGAGTACCTATCGAGCACTATTTTCAGGAAGTTTTGCAGGGCGCTCGTTTAATAGAGATGTAGTGCCCGAAGGATATTATGTTCGAATAACATGTATTATTGTGAAACAATGTTTCGATGGAGTATAAAAGCTTTTTATACTTGTGCCTTCAAGAGTTAAAATACCTCCTGTGCGGCCGTTAATGTATATGTGTATATAACCTGAAAGATGGCAGTCTTTGGCTTCAGCCCCCACGCATATAATGCAGGGGTGTTTGCAGAAAGCGCCTTTTCACACTTGATCCAACTTCTTGGTCCTACAAAGGAGGTGATAGCGCAGCAAACTAGGCAACCGGACTATAATGCTTTATCACTTTCACTTAGCCATAGGAGTTCGACAGTGGGGCTACTATATAGCCCCTAGGGGCACCACGCTCACCCGAATTCGGGGCGCATATGTGCCTGGCCGAGAAACGGCCCTTCGTCAATGCGGAGGAATTCTAAAGATTCCAGCTGGTCATCGAGTGGTTGACCAGTCTCACGCTATATCATGATGATCGGCCGGGCTTTCTCTCGAGGTGCTCGCTTTGGCGAACCGGGGCACAATCGCAGTAGTTTTTCTGGTGCCGCATTAGCCGATAGAGCGGAACGTAAGGCAGCAAAACACAAGAGCCGGGCAAACCCAACATTTGACCAAAGACATGATTCGGAGTTGATGCATATAAGGCCTAACTCGAGACGCCAAACACTCCCTAAGGTATTCGGTCTTTATGAAAACGGGTCGAACAATCGCCCTTGGTAATAAGCCCCTGGTGTCCAGGTACGCACGAAATTCTGACGTGGCCTATGCCAAAACGCCAGCCTCCTCCTCGGTTATAGCAAGAAACCGGGGGATGTGTGTCAACAAGAGACAGTGAAAAAGGTTTACGCAGGGTCTTAACCTTGCGACGGGTCCCTACTGCACGTCTGCGCATGTGTCTCCGTTGTGCCGTATCCTGGACGGGTGTAGCACGATGTTCATCTGTAAAAGAGAGGAACTTAGTTGAAAAAGGTCATGCGAAAATGTACGTTATATTAAATAAACGAAGTACAATTCAAAAAATTAATAAAGTTGAGCTTTATGGTCTCTAGTTGCGGAGCCCCTTGTACGGGGGTATGTGTCTAGTAAGCCCTTGTATGTTTACGCCGGACTCGTCCAGCCGTGTCCGGGGTCTGGACGACCTGTCTAAGTGCTTTTATTGGTGAAGCCGGTTTATTGTGTGGCTGTCAAGGCAACCGCACGATTTTCCAGACTCGAGGAACCCTCGATGTTTCCTATCAATGAGATGATGCCGCGTGGACCGGGCATTTTAAGTGTAAGAGATGCATAATGCGGTATTGCATTAAAGCGGGCAAAAGCTTCGCGTCCCAATAGTGCTTGATAGCTACTTGTAAATGGGGCGAGGTGGAAGGTTAACTTTTCACGGCGGAAGTTGTCGGGTGAGCCGAACACAACTTCTAGCAGTAGAGAGCCCGTACAATGGGCATATGAGCCTGACATTACCCCTTGAAAGGAAGTGTTGCTATGGCGAAATTTGGTTGGGTCTATCCCCATTTTGCGGATCGTGTCCGATATAGCAGGTTTAGATCATCGCCGCCCGTCCAAGAGGACTTGTGAAAATTGAGTCCGCCAATTATCGATCTAATATCAAGGCAGTCCAACCTGCATTCCGTATACTTCTAGAGTAATCCCGATGGTCGAAGGTGATTGGTTTTAACAACCAGTGGCGGGACTCCTCCGGGATAGGCCGTATGGCGCGTACCTCTATGGGCGCCGCTCTATTCTTCCCTTTTGTCACGCGAAGTGAGTTTACTGTTTTGATTTCTTGCGGGAAATTCTTTTGTTTTCCGGTGCTCTGCTTTTGGGGTTCATCATCGTCCTCGCTTGGTGTGTCGAGCCCCTTGTGTTCGGCGTTGAGTTTGCCGGACTGCTTGAAGACCCAACAATCTCTGTGGGTATGGTTTGCAGGCTTCCCGGGTGTACTGTGGATTTGGCATATCTTGTCCAAGATTTTGTTTAAGTTAGATAGCTCGTCCCTGTTATCCTTAAGGGGCAGCTTTTTATGATTCTGTCGAGAGCTTTTGAATGCGGCGTTGACTATCGTGCTCTTCGGGTTGTTTCCCTTGGTCCGACGCTGGTCCTTGCTGCGTCGTGGTTTCCCGTTTCCATCCCTGACTTCGGATGTACTTGGGTCGCTGGTGCTGCATCTTGCCAGCCAGCTATCCTCTCCCGCGCAAAAGCGGGTCATGAGGCTTGCTAATGCGGCCATTGTTCTTGGCTTTTCTTGGCCGAGGTGTCTGGTGAGCCATTCGTCTCGGACGTTGTGTTTGAAAGCTGCTAAGGCTTGGCGTCCGGACAATCGACTATTTGGTTCTTTTAGTAAGGAATCTGTTCCAAAATTTCCGGCTGACTCTCCGGGTTGTTGAGTTATGTGACTTAAATCGTCGGCATCCGTAGGTCGGACATAGGTCCCTTGAAAATTTGCCCAAAAGCGCCCTCGAGCTCCTCCCAACTTCCAATGGTGTTTTCGGAAGGCTTTTAAGCCAATGCCGAGCTGGCCCTTTGAGCTTGAGGGGTAAGTATTTTATGGCGTGGAGATCATCTCCTCTAGCCATGTGTATGTGGAGGATGTAATCCTCAATCCAGACTCTGTGGTCTGTTGTTCCGTCAGATGCCTCTATGTTTATGGGCTTGAATCCCGCTGAAATTCATAATCCAAAGACCTCATCGGTGAAACATAGGGGGTGTGCGGCACCCCTATATTTAGGTGTACCGTGATGTTCGGATACTTGATGTGTTGCATTGCTTACTAGAGCTTGCTTTCTTGGTCCGTAGATAGATCTAACCGGGCCATCTTTTTGATGCGAATCCTTGTGCGAATCGCGTGCCGGCTTGTGTGTGGCGTCTTTTGCCGCTCTCTGTTTGCCATAGGGTCATCCATCCGACCGGGTGGCCTCTTTGTTTTTTGGTTGCGGGGGCTCTACAGCCTCCTCATCAAATTCAAGCAGTAGCTTTCGCTTTGGGTAGCTCTTCGTTCGGCGACTGTCGCCGCATTTGTCTGCGGTGTTGAGTACTTTGCTCCATCTGATTCTGAGTGCATCTTCCGCTGTTTTGAGCTTCCGCTTCTTCTTTTTCAGGCTACGTGCAGTGGCGATGAGCCTTTTGTGGAGGTTCTTCTGCTCTAGCAACTTGTCCGGCGTGAGATCGTCCGGACTGTTATTTTCGCCGGGGACGGGTTGTTTATCCAGATTGTCCTGTTCGGACGGTTGCTCGATAGCATGTTCGTCATTCACCGGTTCGCCCTGCTCTATGTCTGGGTCTGTATGGCTATTGTCTTTGTCGAGGCGGGACTTTGAGCGGCGCTTACGTCGCCGTTTTGACTTTTAGGGAATGATCCTTCAGAAGGCGTCCCGTTGTTCCTCATCGTCGCTTCCTTTAGGTGTGTCCACCATGTATACATCGTGAGATGAGGTGGTTCTCCGATTGCCCTATAGGTGCTGGTTCATGTTCCTCCCTACATCGTCGTCCATACCGCCGATGTCTTGAGTCAAGTCGAGCATGTCGGTTAAGTCATCGGCGGTGGCTACGAAGTGGGTGGTGGGTGGGCTTTGAATTTCTTCGTCGTCCGCATCCCAACCTTCCTGACCATAATCCGTCCAGGGCTCTCCTGATAAAGAGAGAGACTTTAGTGAATTCAGGATGTCGCCAAAGGGCGAGTGCTGAAAGATGTCCGCGGTAGTGAATTCCATGATCGGCGCCCAATCGGATTCGATTAGCGGGCGCGAAGGCTCGGAGTCCGGAGAGGAGTCTGCACCTTGAGTTACGAAGCCGCAAGGATCGAGGTAGGTGTACGGCTCAATCGCCGTAGAGATTGCAGCCCCTGAGGCGGTGTCCAGCCACCCGTCCTCGGTCGACGCAGTCGGCTCCAAGCAAAAGGTCGGAGCGGACACTGGTGCGGCCTCCAGACACTTGCTCGGCACGTAGCTAGATCATGCCCTCGTGACGGTCTGCGGCGCTTGGCTGTGGCTCAACCCGTCGAAGATCAAGTCTCCGGGACGTAAGCCATGTAGTTCAAACTTCCAAATCTGACCTGGTCGCCAGGCGAGATTTCAATCTGCTCCAGATGGCCAAGCGAATTGCAGATGCAAAGCCGCCCGAATCTGAAGATCTGTCCGGCGAAAAAGTCTCACCTGGAGCGCATCGTTGTTGATGATCGGAGGAGCCATCGGGCCTAAAGATGACGACAGAGGAACTCTCAATGAAAGCACCAATGTCGGTGTCAAAACCGCGGATCTCGGGTAGGGGTCCCGAACTATGCGTCTAGGCGGATGGTAACAGAGACAAGGGACACGATGTTTTTACCCAGGTTCGGCCCTCTCGATGGAGGTAAAACCCTACTCTGCTTGATTAATATTGATGATATGGGTAGTACAAGAGTAGATCTACCACGAGATCAGAGAGGCTAAACCCTAGAAGCTAGCCTATGGTATGATTGTTCTTCGTCCTACGGACTAAAACCCTCCGGTTTATATAGGCATCGAAGAGGGTTAGGGTTACACGGAGTCGGTTACAATGGTAGGAGATCTACATATCCGTATCGCCAAGCTTGCCTTCCACGCCAAGGAAAGTCCCATCCGGACACGGGACGAAGTCTTCAATCTTGTAGTCCAGGAGTCCGGCCAAAGGCTATAGTCCGGCTATCCGGGCACCCCCTAATCCAGGACTCCCTCAATATGCATCAACCAACTCTAATGTCACCTACATACTCCGACGTCGCCACACGTATCCATGAGTTAATTATACTATACACATCAAACAATTTCAGATTCATAATACTCAATCCAACACAAAGAACCTCATTGAGTGCCCCAAGATTTCTACCAGCACTACAAAAAAAGACACATCCTTGACATTTTGGGTCGAACGAATTTTTTCTGTCATGCTTATGACACTTCTATGGCGATAATTGTGGCAAAACCTGGTATCATCATAGATGTGGTGGGCTCTACTTATGACAAAAATCATGATGAAAAATGGGCTTTTCGCTCCGGGCGGCCGGAGACGTAGTTGCATGACATTCTTTGGGCCGTCCATGATGGAAAAAACCATGGTAGAAGCGAGGGCGAGGAAAATATCGGGGAGTTCCCTGTTACGGTGGGTGGTCGGGCCCGAGTGATGCAAGTTTCTCTCGTACACGTACGTGCATGGGTGCGAGGCATTGGGCTCTAACTGAACCCAAGCGAGGCGTTAGCCATCAAACCCGAAAGCGATTGACTGCAGGGCTACGCTAAGCATCGAACTCGAGTGATCGATCGATCTGGCTGTTAACTTAACCCGATCGAGCGATTCCTTCGCTACTGCTGCTAACTGAAGCCGATCGAACTTCTGCCTCTTGATGAATAGTGAGCATTGTTGGGGGTTGGATGAACAGTTCCCGGTGGGGATTGGATGAACAGGACCCCGTGGTAGTAGAGGTCGTTGCCATTGGATGAACAAGACCCCGATCGATTGAGCCGGTTGGGGGTGGATGAACAGGACCCCGTGGAGGGCTGGATGAACAGGACCCCGTCGAGGGCTGGTTGAACAGTAGCCGGTGGAGGGCTGGATGAACAGTAGCCCGTGGAGGGTGGCTGAACAGGACCCCACTGAGGGAGTCCTGGATTAGGGGGTCCTAGGATAGCCGGACTATATCCTTTGGCCGGACTGTTGGACTATGAAGATACAAGATTGAAGACTTCGTCTCGTGTCCAGATGGAACTCTCCTTGGCGTGGAAGGCAAGCTTGGCAATACGGATCTATAGATCTCCTCCCTCATAACCAACTCTGTGTAACCCTAGCCCCCTCCGGTGTCTATATAAACCGGAGGTTTTAGTCCGTAGAAGGACAACAATCATAATCATTGGCTAGCTTCTAGGGTTTAGCCTCTACGATCTCGTGGTAGATCAACTCTTGTAATACTCATATCATCAAGATCAATCAAGCAGGAAGTAGGCTATTACCTCCATCGAGAGGGCCCGAACCTGGGTAAACATTGTGTCCCCCGCCTCCTGTTACCATCCGCCTTAGACGCACAGTTCGGGACCCCCTACCCAAGATCCTCCGGTTTTGAAACCGAAATTGGTTCTTTCATTGAGAGTTCCACTGCGCCGTCACCATAAGGCCTGATGGCTCCTTCGATCATCGGCAACGATGCGATCCAGGGTGAGGTTTTCTCCTCGCAGATCTTCAGATTCGCGGCCGCCGACCGCTGGCCAACTCGCTTTAGCCATCCGAGCAGATCGAGATCTATGCCCCTGGCCATCAGGTCAAGTTTGGAAATTTAAACTATACTGCCGACATCCGCAGAGACTTGATCTTCGACGGATTCGAGCCCGTGTCAGGTGCGCCGCACAGTCACGACGAGCATGACTTAGCTCTGCCACCGGACAGTGTTCGGGGGATCGCACCCGTCCAAAGTCCGGCCCTCGATCCGAAGCAGATTGTGCCGTCTGAGGACAGGTGGATGGACCCCGCCATGGAGGCCGCACACTCAGTGGAGATAGAGCCGAATACTGACTTCACCTCCTATGAGACCTGTGTTGCCGGATCCTTGGATTCCACCCCGGCCACGGGCTCCGAACCGCCTGCGTCCGTGCCTATCGAATCTGATTGGGCGCCGTTCATGGATTTTTCCTCCGCGGATATCTTTCAGTACTCACCCCTGGGCGACGTGCTAAATTCATTAAGGTCTCTCTCCTTGTCAGGAGGCCATTGGCCGAACTATGTCCGGCTTGAGTGGGAAGCGGACGATGAAGAAATTCGTTCCCCACCCACCACCCACTTAATAGACACTGTCGACGACTTAACCGGCATGCTGGATTTTGGCTCCGAAGACATCGACGGTATGGACGACGATGCAGGAGACGAATAGGAAACACCACCCACAGGGCGCTGGACTGCCACCTCATCATATGATATATACATATTGGATACCCCCAAAGAAGGCGATGGCGATAAGGCAACGGAGGATAATCCCTCCGAGAAGCAACCCAGGCACCGGCGTCAGTGGTGCCGCTCTAAGCCCCGCCATAGCAAAAACAACGATACCGGTACAAGAGACAACAACGCTCCGGATAGTGCCGGAGACGAAGACAACCCCCTCCAGCCAGATTTCGAGCCGAAGGATGGGCAAGCTAGCCCTAAGGAACATGCAGCAGATGGAGAATTAGAGGATGACAATTACATGCCTCTATCCGAAGATGAGGTGAGCCTCAGCGACGAAGAGTTTATCGTTCCTGAGAATCCCGTCGAGCAGGAGCGCTTCAAGTGCCGGCTTATAGCCACAGCAAAAATCCTGAAGAAAAAGCAACACCAGCTTCAAGCTGACCAAGATCTGCTAGCGGATAGATGGACTGAGGTCCTAGCGGCCAAGGAATACGAACTCGAGCGCCCAACCAAAAGTTATCCAAAGCGCAGGTTGCTACCCCAACTCGAGGAGGAAGCATTAAAACCTACGCTCCCAGCATATGATGCGGCTGACCAGCCACCTCGTGGCCGAGACAAAGCGGCATATCAGGCCGAAGCTCAGCCTGCACCCCGCCGCCAGTCAAACAAAAATACCAAGGCCTGGGGCAACACGCAGGACTTGCAAGACGTATTGGAAAACAAAGCGGGACATGCAAGATCGATCTACGGATCACGGGCGCTGTTCAACGCTGCGACAATGACCGCCACGCAGATAAAATAAAGCAACCGCCGGGCCGAATACAGCAGCATAAGACTCGTATGAATCTGCGCCGTGATATAGCCCGCATGCAGGCGCCGCACCCCCCTATGCTTCACTGATGAAGTAATGGATCATGAATTCCCAGAGGGTTTTAAACCCGTAAACATTGAATCATATGATGGTACAACAGACCCCGCGGTATGGATTGAAGATTTCCTCCTCCACATTCACATGGCCCGCGGTGACGATCTACATGCCATCAAGTACCTCCCATTAAAACTCAAAGGGCCTGCTCGGCATTGGCTCAACAGCCTGTCGGCAAACTCCATAGGCAGTTGGGAGAATTTGGAAGACGCATTCCTTGACAACTTCCAAGGCACTTATGTGCGACCTCCAGATGCTGATGACTTGAGTCACATAACACAACAGGCGAGGGAATCAGCCAGGAAATTCTGGACTCGGTTCCTAACTAAAAAGAACCAAATTGTCGACTGTCCGGATGCCGAGGCCCTAGCGGCATTCAAGCATAAAATCCGTGACGAATGGCTCCCCCGACATCTCGGCCAAGAGAAGCCGAAGTCCATGGCAGCCCTCACGACACTCATGACCCGATTTTGCGTAGGCGAGGATAGCTGGCTGGCTCGCAGCAACAATACGTCAATAAACCCCGGCAGTTCAGATGCCAAAGATAGCAACGACAGGCTACATCGCAACAGAAACAAGTGCCACAATAACGGCCATAACACCGAAGACACGACAATTAATGCCGGATTCAGTGGTTCTAAATCCGGTCAGCGGAAAAATCCGTTCAAAAGAAGCAACCCGGGCCCGTCCAGTTTGGACCGCATACTCGATCGCTCATGTCAAATTCACGGCACCCCCGATAAACCAGCCAACCACACCAACAGAGAATGCTGGGTGTTCAAACAAGCCGGCAAGTTGAATGCCAAAAACAAGGAAAAGGGGATGCACAGCGACGATGAGAAGGAGCCCAGGCCACCGAACACAGGAGGACAGAAGAAATTCCCTCCCCAAGTGAAAACTGTGAACATGATATACTCAACCCATATTCCCAAACGGGAACGGAAGCGTGCACTCAGGGACGTCTGTGCGATGGAGCCAGTCGCCCCAAAGTTCAACCCATGGTCTTCTTGTCCGATCACTTTCGATCGTAGGGACCACCCCACTAGTATCTATCATGGCGACTCTGCCGCATTGGTTCATGATCCCATCATTGACGGATTTCACCTCACTCGAGTCCTTATGGACGGTGGCAGCAGCCTAAACCTGCTTTATCAGGGTACATGGCGCAAAATGGGTATAGACCCCTCAAGGATCAAAACCACCTTTAAAGGTGTCATCCCAGGTGTAGAGGCCTGTTGCACGGGCTCAATCACATTGGAAGTGGTCTTCGGATCTCCGGACAACTTCCGAAGTGAGGGGTTAATCTTCGATATCGTCCCCTTCCGCAGCGGCTATCACGCACTGCTCGGACGAACCGCATTTGCTAGATTCAATGCAATCCCGCATTATGCATACCTCAAGCTCAAAATGCCAGGACCTCGCGGGGTCATAACAGTTAATGGAAACACAGAGCGCTCACTCCGCACGGAGGAGCACACTGCGGCCCTCGCACCGGAAGTACAAAGCAGCCTTTTGAGGCCAACCACCAATTCAGCGCAAAGGCCCCCGGACACCTTCAAGCGAGTCCGGAGTAACCTGCAACAGGATCTACAGGCACGTTCAGAGCTCGGATAGCAATTCGGCCTCCGTCATAGTCCCAGTCAAGCGGCGAAATTTGTGCCGCGCGTACATAACTACACACTCAATATACCATGGGCATAGGCGGAGGCACGACTATGGCACGTCCCACAATGCGGCTCAACCACCCTAGGGGCCGTATACCTTTATCATTTTCTCTCTTTCAGGACCTTACTCTCTGGAAGCCCTTTCTGGCAGTCTGATTGTTGGACGCATTACGGGAAGGAAATACCAAGGAAGCAAGAAGCTCTGACGTACAAGGGAATTCCCAGGTGGTCTCTGATAATGATCGATGTACCTATTTTTACATACCCCTACGCAGCTTACCCTTGGATAGGACATGTCAAACAATCCTATTTTTTGCTTATTGCACTAATTGTATGAGTACGCTTTGACGCATTATTTAAATAACAATGTATATGTTGGAGATATGCCCTAGAGGCAATCATGTATGATGATATTTCCTATGTGTTTATGAATAAAGATAGTCCTTGGACATTATCAATGATGTGTATCAGCAAGTACGTGACTTGTTTGTGGGACTATGCATTGTATGATGACTGTCCTAAAAGGTCCCTAGTCGAAAGGGCTGTGTGGACGCAAGAGCCGACTAGACTGCATATGACACGGTCGATGGCTTGGTCTCACTATCCATGGAGCATTGATGCTAACCGGATAATATGGACTTGAAAGGCCTAGTCGGATTCGGACGTAGTCGATCCGAAGTCGAGATAAGGTCTGAGTCGGTCGGACCCAACTATGAGATGCAACGATATGTCATCTGTGAGTCTCTAGTACAACATACGCTCTATGTCCTAAGATCTGAGCCGACGATGTACTGGATGGTGATGACTTGCTTTGGGTCGACCAAACGCTACTCCATGACCGGGTAGTTACAAAGGTAGGTTTCGGGTTTGTCTAGTCCCATGCTACGAGACATGGTCGAGCAAGATGGGATTTGCCCTCCGATCAGAGAGATATACTGGGCCCTCGTGTGATTCGACCAGAACAGCATGGCTATGCGACAAGGATTATGAGATAATCCGATTGTGGACGGCATCACCGAACGAGAAAGAGGTCGGCTAGCACAAGGATGACAGCTTCGCTTGAGCCCGGCTAACATATATCGGCGGCAAAGGAACAGAAGTGTGACACGCCAGGCTGTGTTTGCCTAACCGCTTCATAGTCTTCTTGGTGGTCGGGCACGCCTTGCTAGAGGCCGCTACCAACCGTGCAGGTCGGAGGTGATCCAACTGAGACCAAGCCGACTTGAACCTAAGGGGTCGCGCGCTTAAGGGAAGGAACCCACGAGGTCGGTTCATAGGACACCGGTCGGATGTGATCCGAATCGGACTAGGAACGTGACCGAGTAGACTTTTGGGCTTTAGGGTCCGTGCAAGACCCAAGTGTTGAGCCTGCATGACGCCTATATAAAGTGGAGGTGCGGCACACTCATGCGTTGATCGCCTCAGCCATGCGACTAGGGTTTGCATGTGTTGCAAATAGCCACCTCCACTGCCGCCGATCGTGTGTGATCGGACCTAGCAGTCCGCCGCACAGTGTTCCTCCTGCACGCGCGGATACCGTTAGAGGCGGTGCACTTGCGCTCCGGCGAACTCGTACGTGGGATCGGACGACCGGCTGTTCGAGGGAGATCGAACAAGGAGGAGACGATCCACGCAGACGCGCTGCCCCAACTCTTCTTCCGCTGCACGACACCGCGCGTATAGTGGTAACGAACTGTGATCCATCTCCCGTAGCATGTTTCTGGATGTTCTGCGCGTAGGAATTTTTAGTTTGGAGTTGACGCACCCTACCGTAGTTCCGAACAGTATAGCATTAGCCTATTATTGCATTTCGTTTTTTCCTTGTCTGCTTATTTATGACAAACGGCACTCGTACATTCTGGTATGACTAGTGCGCCAGGGGCTTCAGTGTACCTCATAACACGGCATGAAAAGTCCGAACACTTTCGACAGTGCGGCACCTCGAACTTATAGCATTATATGCATCAGCTTCGAATCATGTCTTGGGTCAATAGTTGGGTTTGCCCGGCTCCCATGTTTTAGTACCTTACGTTCCTCTATATCGGCTAAGGTAGCACTGGGAGAACTACTGCAATTTTGTCCCCGTTCTTCCGGACGAGCACCTCAGTAGAGAAAGCCGAAAACTGACTGACATGATAAGGCGAGAGCTGGTCGCTGTTCGAGAGGTCTCAAATCCTTCAAGATTTTTTTCCGCTTGGCAGGTGTTGGCCTTGTCCGATGAAGGTATATAGCGCCTCAAGTTCGCCTTCCTAATACTAGGGGCTTCACCAAAATTTAAAATTGTAGACTTCTATGGCTAAGTGAGAGTGATAAAGCTTTATAGCGCTGATTGCCTGGTTCGGCAGGCAACACCTCCTTCAAGGACCCAAAATTGGGATAAAGAGTGATCAGTTAATCCCTTAACACCTCAAGATTAGTTACATGGGGCGTAAGCCGATCGCCAACTCTTAGATTTTATAAACGGCCGCATGTATGTAATATTTTGAATTATAAAAGCGTTACATAGCGCACATGAACTCGTTTCATATTACAGGATCACATGAGTACATTCATTCAAATATTACATCCTTAGCGCATTCCTCCGACACAAGGCGAGCGCCCTTCAGGACACTGTCATAATACTTTTCGGGGTGGCGATGCTCCTTGCCCTCCGGAGGGCCCTCCTTCACCAGCTTTTCGGCGTCCATCTTCGCCCAGTGCACTTTCGCCCGGGCAAAAGCACGGCGTGCACCCTCAATGCAGAAGGACCACTTTATGACTTCAAGCCATTGGCAGGCGTTCACAAGTCGCCTTACCAGGCCGAAATAGCTGCCAGGCAGGGGCTCGCCAGGACACATCCGGACTATGAGGCCCCTCATGGCCGCTTCGCCGCTTTAGTAGCTCGACCGCTTGCTTCAACTGGTCGCCAGGGCATCGGATGTTCGTCCCAGATATCGAGACCGAACAACTTCTCCGTCAAGCTCCTTTCCTCGGTCTGGTAGAACTCTGCGGCATCCGATACGCTGCGGGGCAGATCTGCGAACGCTCTTGGAGAGCTCCGAATTGGGGTAAGTAAAAGGAAAGTTTCCTTCACATGCTTGCTTTGCATAATGAATGCCTTACCCGCTGCTATCTTCTTAACCGCCTCAATTTCCCGGAGGGCCTTTTGGGATTCGGCCTTGGCGTTTCGTGCGTTCTCGAGGGCCTTCGCAAGCTCGGACTCTTGCGTCTTAGAGTCACGCTCCAAGGAATTTTACTTCTCGACAAAGTCCTGGATCTCTTGCTGCACCTCGCCAACTCCGGCCTCTTGTTTCTCGCGCTCGGCGCGCTCCGTGGCCACCTTGCCTTCGGCTTCGGACAGGGCCTCTTCAGGGCTGCCACTTCGATCGTGGCCCCTAGTAAAATTTATGACGATCCTGTGATCTAACAAACCACCTTTCTTTTTCTTTATCAATAAACAGACGGGGTACTACTTACCTTTGTTCTCTTCGAGCTGCCTCTTGGTAAGGCCGAGCTCTTCCTTGGACCGCTCAAGGTCCCGCTTCAGTGCGGTGACCTCCGGCGTGCGAGCGGCTGCGGCCAGTAGCGAAGCCTGCTTATTCACATAGACATATTTTGATTAGACTCCTATAATAATTATTTGATCCTCTATTCGGCCTTTCTTTGCGAACACCAAACAGAGCATCAGGGGCTACTGTTTATGCTGTAACATTTTCTTATAATTTGATTACTTACCTCAAAGCATGTTAGGAGGCTGGCACAGGCTTCAGTCAATCCGCTTTTGGCGGACTGAACCTTCTTGACCACCGCACTCATGATAGTGCAGTGCTATTCGTCAATGGAAGCGCCAAGCTGCTTCAAGAAGTTGTCCGATGCCTCTGGATGGACAGAGGCCGTCGGCACGGATGGCTTGCCCCTCTTAGCGAGGGGTCGCCTGACAGAATCCAGAACCACTGGAGATTCCGGTGTAGTATTCGGCCGGGGGCTAGACTTGCTGCCCCCACTGCCCATGGGAGTTTTGCCCCTCCTGCGCCTAGCGTCCGGAATGTCGCCTTGGGGCACCTCCGGAACTGTCTCCCCTTGGTTTATTGCCCTTTGGGACAACACCTCGGCGTCGTCCGTAGGGCGGGGAAAGGAGGCGGTCGGGAGTGAATCGCTCTTCATCTCCGACGAGCCCAAAGACTCCTCCGAAGAGGATATGTCGATATGGGCTCTGGATGGACTGCATAATCATGTTTGGCATGATAAGAAGCAATAAAACAAAACATACCAAGAATTATTATGGTATCCGGATACTTACGACTTTGGCAAGGGCTTGTCCCTGGGCAACCACTCATCATCGCTAAAAGCGGCTGTTGTGGAGCTGTCCGGAAGGAGGGTCCTTCTCTTCTTGGACCCTTCGGCCTCCCCAGATGGGGCGGCCTTCCTTTTCTTGTCTCCCCGACTGGGGGGGGGGGGGGGGAGAACTTTCCTCTTCCACCTCCTCGTTTTCGTGGGAGGAGTGCGCCTCGGTGTTTTCGGACGATGAGTCCGATATGACCTTGCGCCGGAGACCTTTCCTAGTCCATGTGGCCTTCTTCTCGGCCTTCTTCTCCGGGGCCTCATAAGGCGCTGGAACCAGCATCTCCGTTAGGAGAGCATCTGCTGGATCTTCAGGCAAGGGGGCTGGACAGTCGATCTGCTTCGCTGTCGCTACCCAGTCCTGTTAAAATGGCATGGAAGCTCAGACACCTCACACTATTATGATGGGCAAAGAAACATTCTGTGAGATATAAAAGACTTACCGGATTGGCAGGGCGCTTTGTGCTGAGTCTGCGATCCTCGGTAAGAATAGGAGGTACCTCGGCGCCCTTGAACAGCACCTTCCAGACGTCTTTGTGCGTCGTGTCGAAGAGCTCTTGCAACGTCTAGTGCTCAGCCGAGTCGAACTCCCACAAATTGAATTCCCGACTTTGACACGGGAGGATCCGGCGGAAGAGCATGACTTGGACCACGTTGACAAGCTTGATTTTCTTGCTTATCATATTGTTGATACATTTCTGTAGTCTGGTCAGCTCCACCGACGAACCCCAGGACAGGCCCTTCTCTTTCCAGGAGGTGAGCCGCATGGGGATGCCGGATCAAAATTCTGGGGCCGCCACCCAGTTGGTGTCACACGGCTCGGTGATGTAGAACCGCCCCGATTGCCACCCCTTCACGGTCTCCACATAGGAGCCTTCGAGCCAGGTGACGTTGGGCATTTTGCCCACGATGGCGCCTCCGCACTCCGCCTGCTGACCGACTACCACCTTTGGCTTTACGTTGAAGGTGTTCAGCCATAGGCCAAAGTGGGGCTTGATGCGAAGGAAGGCCTCACACACAACGATAAACGCCGAGATGTTGAGAATGAAGTTAGGGGCCAGATCATGGAAGTCCAGCCCATAGTAAAACTTGAGCCCGCGGACAAACGGGTGGAGGGGAAATCCCAGTCCGCGAACAAAGTGGGTAAGAAATACCACCCTCTCATGGGGTTCTGGAGTGGGGACGATCTGCCCCGCGTCTGGGAGCCGGTGCACGATATTTGCGACTAAATATCCGGCTCCCCGGAGCTTCATAATGTCCTCCTCTGTAACGGAGGAGACCATCCACTTGCCCCCGCTCCGGACATGTTTGGAATGGCTTTGCGGAGAAAAAGAAAACTTGGGCGCTGGAGCTCGAGCGCATGAGAATGGATGGGCAGGGGAAGGAGAAGGTGTGGGTGAGAAAGAGGAGTCCTTGTACCTTTATGAAGGCAGTAGAAACTATGCGCCTCCCCACTTGCCTGGTAAACCCGCTTATTCCCCAAGCGTCGTAAGTGATGGCGCGGTTGGGTTACCCACACCCATATTGATGAGAATCCCGTGATAAGGGGACATGATCTCTTCTTCGACAAGACGTGCCAAGAAAACCGCCTCACAATATGTGCAGTAGCTGGTTGAGGAAAACGGTTCGAATAATGACCAGGCCATGGCGTGATGTCACGCTACGAAATGTGTCAGCAGATTAGATTTGTGGAAATATTATACTCTCTACGGTGGTATGTGGAATTTGTTTTGCAGAGCCGGACACACTCCTTGTGATCAAAATCATTTATGGAGTATTCGGAGGAAGAACCGCCTTGCAATGCCGAAGACAACCTGCGCGCCGAACTCATCGTCATTGAAGCCTGGTTCAGGGGCTAATGAGGGAGTCCTGGATTAGGGGGTCCTCGGATAGCCGGACTATATCCTTTGGCCGGACTATTGGACTATGAAGATACAAGATTGAAGACTTCGTCTCGTGTCTGGATGGGACTCTCCTTGGCGTGGAAGGCAAGCTTGGCAATATGGATCTGTAGATCTCCTCCCTTGTAACCGACTCTGTGTAACCCTAGCCCCTCCGGTGTCTATATAAACCGGAGGGTTTAGTCCGTAGAAGGACAACAATCATAATCATTGGCTAGCTTCTAGGATTTAGCCTCTACGATCTCGTGGTAGATCAACTCTTGTAATACTCATATCATCAAGATCAATCAAGCAGGAAGTAGGGTATTACCTCCATCGAGAGGGCCTGAACCTGGGTAAACATTGTGTCCCCCGCCTCCTGTTACCATCCACCTTAGACGCACAGTTCAGGACCCCCTACCCGAGATCCGCCGGTTTTGACACCGACACCCATGGAGAGGGATGGTTGAACAGTAGCCGGTGGAGGAGCGGTGGAGGCTGGATCAACAGGAGCCCGTGGATAAACAGTAGCTGGTGGAGGCATGAGGGAGATGTCGTGGATGAACAGTCGCAGGTGGAGGCTGGAGGAGGTCGACGGTGGAGATAAACAGTAGCCCGTGGAGTCCCGTTTTGCGGTACGCCACACCCCTCCCGATGAACATGACCCCTGTTTCGAACGTAGCGCTCCAACACAAGTCTGTTTCCTCCGTTTTACGGTGCGCCACACCCCTCCCGATCAACAGGACCCTGTTTCAACCGTAGGAGGTCAAATAGAAGTCCTGTTTTGCGGTACGCCAAACCCCTCCTGGTGAACAGGATCCCGTTTCGACCATAGGCGGTCGAACACAAGGCCGTTTCCTCCGTTCTACGGTACACCAGGCCTCATTTCGGCTGTACCGTCCAAGCCGGTTGGCTCCCGATGAACACGACGCATTCCGTTGCCTCCCGATGAACACGACGACACAGTTTCTCCGTTCCGACCTAGCCGGTTGGCTACCGATGAGCAGGAAGCCATCGCTGCCTCTCCATGTACACGAGCCCTGGCCGTACGTATGCGCGAGTAGGCGTTCAAGACCCAGCCCGTATGTACGTACGTGTCCGTATTTACTTTCTTGCACCCTGGCTATATGTACGCGTACACGATATTGACGGGACTGCGTGACATGCTATGTACGCGCCTCTACTATGACACATGCCCTTCCTTACTCATCCACGGTTCATCGCTGCAGCCTGCAGACAGACCGATCGTATGTACGTACAGGTTCGCGACAAGAATGACAATGCTATGTACGCTTTGACCAGGTGGGTCCCGACTGTCAGGGAGGATAAGGAGGCACTTCCTTGCATGCGAAGATGTAGCTAGTGGGTCCCAGCAGTCAGGGGGAGAATCATTTTTTTGCCCATAATATGGACGCACTTCCTTGCGTGCGAAGATGTAGCAGGTGGGTCCCAGCAGTCAGGGGAACATTTTTTCACGAAATACGGTGGCCCGTCCGGTGGGTCTCTGCTGTCAGGTGGAGGAATCATTATTTTGCGCGTAATAAGAAGGCACTTCCTTGCTGCGGCCGTGGACCTAGCCGTCAGTCTCTCCACGTACAGTACTCTTCCGATGGAAGTCGTTCCTTGACCACATTGACCACGCCATGCCGAGAGCACCAAGCCGGTGGACGATGGCGAGGCCTAGGAAGGGGACGATGCTGAGCCGGGGAAGACGCGGCAGTGGATGCCCACACGGAGAGGTGTTCGAGGGTTCACTGGTTCGGCTGCGGTGTGAGGTTGCCGTCACAGTAGAATAACAGGGGGTATGGGTAAGTAGAGGGATGGCCTGGCCAGCGGTGTGAGTAGTAGGGGGCGGTGAGGCCTCCATGGAAGCACAGCCGGCCAGGGGAGGCAGGAGCAGGTGGCATGACCGGCGCTGGTTTGGGCGGGTGGAGCAAGAACACCATAGGTTGAAGAAGCACTACGGCCGTTGGATGGACATCGTACGGTCACTGGAGTTAGAATCGTTCATATTGACTAAGTTGACAAAGCCCTCCGTCCGTGTGAACTTAGTAGGCCCACAAGTCAACCTCCCACTATGGCGGGTCCCAGCTAGAAGGGGGAGTATTCATTTTTTGTGCGTAATAAGGAGGCACTTCCTTGCGTGCGAAGATATAACTGGTGGGTCTGAGCTGTCAGCGGGGGGATTTTTTTTTGCAAAATACAGAGGCCCTTCCGGTGGGTCCCAGCTTCAGGTGGAGGAATCATTATTTTGCGCGTAATAAGGAGGCATTTCCTTGTGTGCGGCCGTGGACCCAGCTGTCAGCCCCTCCACATACAGTCCACTTCTGATGGATGTCATTCATTGACCACGTTGACCAGGTCATGCCGAGAGCACCAGGGCGGTGGACGACGACGAGGCCTGGGAAGGGAACGACATGGAGCCGGGGAAGACTCGACAGTGGTTGCACACGTGGTGGGGAGTACGAGGGTTTACTGGCTTGGCTGCCATTGCCGGAAAATAACAAGAGGTGTGGGTGAGTAGAGGAATGGCCTGGCCATCGATGGAGTAGGGTGGGGCGGTGCGGCCTGTGCGGAAGCACAGCCGGCCATGGGAGGCAGGAGCAGGCAGTCCCACCGCCGCTGGTTTGGGCTGCTGGAGCAAGAATATCATATATTGAAGAAGCAGCACGGCCGTTGGATTAACATCCAATGGTCACTGCTGCTAGAATCGTTTGTGGACTAAGTTGACAAAGCCTTTCGTACACGTCAACCTAGTAGACCCACAAGTCAGCCTCCAAATCTGTCCCAAACAGCATACAACCCGAAATTTCTAGCTAGATTCAAATTAATTTAAAAACTAAACATACCTTGATTTAAATCCAATGAAATTTTACCCGCACAAAAACAATGAAATTTAAAATATCAAAATCCGAAATAAAAAGTATTTTGGAACTAATTGCCTGTTGGATGTATTTTTTCATTTTATAGCCCATTTATTATTACTTATAGCCCATTTTCTGGGTAAGCCCGAATGCATCCCTCCTCGTCTTGAAAGATTTCAGGCCCAACAGGGCGTAGAAAAGCAAGTAGGCCTACGTTGGTTATTCTGCAAAAAACAAAATAGGTGGGCTAGCCATTTTCTGAAAGAAAAAAAACAAACTGGGCTGGTCATGTGGTAAACATATGAAATAAAAGCTTAGGCTAGACGGGCCACAGCTCCCGCACAAGCCAGTTGATGCCCTTCTCCGCCCCGAAAAAACTGCGCGTGCTGCTGGGTCCCTACTGTCATCCTCACCATGTACATTCATTTCCTTATCCTCTCGGTTGTTGTTCATGTTTACAACACCAGAGGGCCGTGCCGCGGCAAGCGAAGGCGGAGGACGATGGTGAGGCCTCGGACGGGAACGAACAGGAGCCGGGGAAGATGCGCAGAGTTTTAGGGTGCGATGTGGCCATGATGCGTGCGCGGAAGCACAACCAGCCATGGGAGGCGGGAGCAGGCGGTCCCGCCGTCGCTGGTTTGGCTTTGGCAGCTGGAGGAAGAAGAGACTGAAGAAAGATGACAGACATTGAATGTCGATCCAACGGTCAAGGTTGGCACAATCGTTTGTTGACTAAGCCAACACCAAGTAGCATACTTTTTTATATATAGGGAGAAAAGAAAAACTGGGCTCCTTCGCCTGATAACATTCCCGAAACTGCGACCGTTTGATCTTGCATCGCAACTAAAACTTCGAGGAAAATGAGTTTGTCTGCCATCCTCCTCCCAGGGAACGTTGCCACATAAGTGACTAGCACCCTTGGTTTTCAACCGAGAGGTCTTGGTTTCGAGTCCCAGGAACTATCAATTTTTTCCTCCTTCCTTCCTCGCAAAAAAAAGAAAGAAAATCAAAGCCTTGAGAAGGCTTACAGAACAAGCTAGTGTACTAGTAAAGAGACGTTGCTAATTTTTGGAAAAAAGAGAGACGTACTCCTGTAGCTGGTTCGAGTCCAAACCTAGACTATGACTATATATGGTGTTGTGCTACTCTGCAAGTAATGAAACTGACATATCCAATGTTTGCTTCTCTTCTTCTCTACTTACTCTGCCTAGCATCAGAAGCTCTGGCCGCAGCAACCATGTCCGCTGGCTGCTCGTCCACCTGCTCTTCAGGAGGCAACAACCAGATATGCGCCATGTCGCCACCCTTACCATCGCCTGTGGGTCTCGTCACACCCCCGCCGACACATGCACCGCAGCCGATTGCTCATCGCAACCCGCTGCCGTTGGTGTGGTGCCACTGCTGGAAATCACGCAGAGTCATCCATCGCATCTCAACCACAATCCTCAACCCTGGCCGAGTCTTCTACAAATGCCTGAATCATGGGGTAATAATATGTTTAAGTGTTGTTCTGCTGCTTTTAGTTGCTGATTTTTTAATAGTTTGGTTGATGATCTTCCAATTTGATTCGTGCGGAAAAGGGAAGATTCGTGTGATTTGTATTTCTAGGAAGTTGTTGATGTGGGGAATGTAACTACACTGATTATTTGGTTAGCCGAGGAATCCCAATACCAGCAAGTTGGGGTGTTGGACAAGTAACTGAAGGAACAACAGAAGAGGAAGATGCAGAGCAGAAGGTTAAAGATGCAGTTCCTCTGATCATGGCAAAGCAACAGCTGTTGAACGAACTTGACAGCAATGAGGAGATGAAAGAGCTTGTGAAGATAATGGGCAAAATCGATGTGCTATGTAGGATGATTGTTTCTTTTTTGCAGTGTATGTAGCACTCGTGATGTATTCTGTGGCTATGACATGAGCACTTTGCTGAAACTAGTAATGAATGAAACCTGTTTAGCAGGTTGGGCGTAGTGTTGTGAACATCTAATGATTTCTATTAACGGAAATCGGGGGGTACCCCTTTTGCTCATAAATAAATAACAGATGCCCTTTTGCTAATAAATAAATAAATTAGCAGAGGCCCTGTCGGGTCAGCTTTGTTCCCATTCGAAGACGTTGAGCAAATTGCAGTCCAACAACAAACTATGTCATCAATTCAAGTTTCACAGCCAAATATGAGTACAACTAAACAACAAGTCATCATGTTTTAGTCGTCATACAATCACCAAATACAAATCAACATACATAATAAGTGATGTTCTCACAGCAAAATACTAAACAACAAGTTCATCAGGTTTCAGTTGTCATAGCAAACACAATTTGACATAGTAGATAAAAAACATCTTCTTACATGCAAATACGACGAAAGCAATCTAATCATCATCCGCAGCAGCAGCGTCAACATCTTTGCCATGTGTATCAGTCTGAATCATAATTCCCCACAGTGTCATCTTCTTCTTCATCCTCAATGTCCTCAAACGTTGGCTTCTTCTTGATCAACTCTTGTATGTCCACAGCCCGATAGGCAATATTTTCGACAGCATCATTTACATGATGGTTCTCAAAGATATTAGGAACATCTGTGGAATCTTGTACATCAAGAGCGGTGTAAGCATCATCTTATTGTGCAACTTCATTAAGCGAATTCCTCTGCTCAAACCTTTGCAATACTCTCCATTCATCGCTACATGAAAATGTGTCTTCCATGAAAAATATCTGTGTTGCTTGATTTGCCAAAATAAAAGGCTCGTTGGTCTGGTACGCCGCCTTGAAATTGATGGATTTGAAATAATCCTCAGCTCTCGGTTTTGCAATCCTAGAAAACAGGTTATACCAACAACAGCACAACAAAACCACACACCGATGAACCTCGAAATTGGAGATATACTGCAACTAAACAGTGTCTGTTATCTTAGCATACATTTTAGTTGTTGTCGTCGAATTGTCACGACAGATGTCCTAGCGGAAAGACTTTGTCGTGGATCCATTGCAACTAGGTTAGCTTAAAAGGGTTAATCAGGAAAAAGGACACGGAGGGTTTATACTGGTTCGGCTCCTCACGGTGGAGGTAACAAGGCGTACTCCAGTTTGGGATTGTATTGCCTGGGTTTTGATTTCCAGGGAGCGGATACGCTTGACCTAGTTCTTGATCTTTTGTTTCTTGCCCTAAACCGTCGCCGGCTCATCCCTTTATATACACAGGTTGACGCCTGGTGGCTTACGGAGTCCCCGCCGGCTCATACACAACGTGTCCGGCTCGGTGACTAACTACGCTTGTCTTACAAAACAAGTTATACACATATGGCAGTTCATCTTCTTGGGCCTTAAGTCGCCTCTGGGTCTTGGGCCGTCAACGAGCTTGTATGATCCGCCATCTTCATCGATAAGTCGCCAGTGGTATGACCCGGCCCCTCCTGGGCAGTTCTTACCCAGTAGTCATATCCCCAACATTAGGCCTCAGGGTTATTTGAACTTGTTCATGTCAATCTTCAATACCCGACCTGTCAAAATCTACATCACTTTCTTGATAAACCTTGTTGTAACCCGCCATGACGTCAGCCCACAGAATCTTCTTAAACCGTCGTGACATCATACACATCAATTTCACACGAGGCCCAGTATGTCTTAACAGATCCTTATCTTAATAATCATCCCGAAAATCAAGGCGTCCATATAGCCATATAATGATTTCGGCTTCCTTGATTCCCGTGCATGCCTTACATCCACCCCCTTATAAATAGGGACATGGGTATTTATCATTTTCACCCCTTCCTTCGTCTTCCTCTCCCATCTCTTCTGTCGCTCAAGCTCCGCCGCCGCGACGTCCGACCACTGCACAAACCCAGGCCGCTGCATCGACCTGATCGGACCAAAAACTCCAGTGCACCACCGCTGCTCCTCATCTTCTGTAAGTGCGCGTCTCTCTTCATCTCAGATCTGTGTTAGGGTTTGGGAAGTTTATCGGTGTTCTTGTTGTTCTTCATTGCTTCCTTCAACTCCAGTAGCTTTTAATCTGGATAGGTTATAACCTTGCGCGGAAGTAGTTTTAGCATTTATTTTTATCATCAGAGTAGCCTCTCTCCATAGAAGATCTCACCGGAACATCCACACATTTCCACTGCCACTACCTTAGGTTTACATTTTACTGTTTTTCTAAACTGTGGTAGATCCGAAATTATTGCTCCATCTTGCAAAATCTGTTTATCCAACACTTAGCAAAAATTTGAAGTATCATGATTGCCATGGCGGCTTATAATGTAAACCGTGATCCACCATATAATATTAGGCCCTATTTAAACCGCCACCATATACTTCATGACTTGCATGACCTAGCAATGCTTCTCTGGTTTAATCATGCTTCAATCCTTATAATTTGGTTCTGCATAATATACCTTCAACCTTAAAACTCTGTCCGGCTTAACAACATAATCCTTAATCCGGTAGGTACCATTAGTCCCCTTTTAAGCCGCCAATACTCCAAAGGTTCACCCCCCAGCTTAGTCTGTTAACTGCTTATAGCATGTTATCTTTGAATCAATGGTCTGGTTTAATAGCATGATCTAAAGCCGGTTATATTTCTTTCTCTTAGGCCTTTGTTTCTCAAGATGGTCAAGACTGTCACCGCCTGCAACTGGGTCATTTCCCGGGTCACCGAGGAAGATTTGAAAGAATATGTTCGGACTGACGTCTTAGCCAAAAAAGAAGTCATCCATTGGAGAGTCCCGGGTAATGAAACTCGCCCTGAGCCCAAAGACGGCGAAGTAGTGTTTTTTATGGATCATATGGACCGGAGTTTCAGTCCTCCTGGCTCAAAATTCTTCCGTGATGTGCTGCATTTCTTCAAGCTCCATCCACAAGATATCGGACCAAACTCCGTCTCAAACATTTGCAATTTCTAAGTGTTCTGCGAGGTGTACCTTCAATAGGAGCCCACCGTAGAACTATTCAGAGAGTTCTACTACTTGAACTGGCATAATGAATTCACAGATGGACCTAGCCTGGAGCTAGGCGGCATATCTATACAGTGCCAGAAAGAAGCCACCTTCCCAGCTGCTACTCTTCCCAGTGACCCTAAAGACTGGAACCAGACTTGGTTTTATTGTCAAGATACTTCACCGAAGGAGAAAATCCCCTGCCGAGTTATCGCACCAGCCGGCTCAGTAGCAGACATCATCTTCCCGATCGTATCAGCACAGCCGAGCGAAAGAAATATGTGCCGGTTTTTGCCAAGATCTGGGTCTTGATGGCCAACAGTTTAACCAGCATTGATCTAGTTCACTGCTGGGTTTCCTGGAGAATCTTGCCTCTAAGCCGTCGGTCCAATTTAATGTGTGATTATACGGTGAGCTAACCGATCCTCAGCGCCACTGTCAGACTGAAATGACTGAGGAAGACATCAATAATATGACAAAGACTCTGCTGAATGAGAGCTTAAAAGATTGCAATAAAGTCGGATTGAATCCTTTCTGTGTTCTGAATAAGCCGCCAGCTGTAAGTTTTGAATCAAGCTGATCCTTGACTCATATTTTTATTTGTACTACCTGTTCATACTCATTCAATGTTTATAGGCTGACTCACCCTTATGGATCAAGAAGTTAGTAGAGAAACCAAAGAAAACTCGGACAAAGAATAAAGCTACGAAAAGGCTTGCCAAGAAGAAGTCCAATACTGCCGAATTATTCAATTTGGATGATAAATATGATGATGACGAGTCGGCGGTAGAAATTGATTCCCTTGGCTCATTTTTTATACATCTTATTGACAATGACTATTATCAGGATGATGCGGAGGCCAGCCGTGCAGATGACGAAGAGTTAATTACTCTTTCCTCCGGCTCACACCCTCTACCAACACAGAAAACCCGACAAGCAAGCCAGAAAGTAAGATTTTCTCACCCTTTAGCTCACTTGGATCCCAAATTTCTTTTGAAGAAATAGCAATACGAAGCTCACCACACAACTCGGCACATCGGCAGTGGAATTTTATCTTCTGGCTTACCGAACACCCCAGCACCTCGCAAACGTCGACCGGAGGTTTCAAAAATTTCAGATTTAGATTATCCCAAGGTGGGTCTTTTTCATCAACCTCTTAATCCGTCTGATTCAAATTATCAGGGAACATCTCATTCCTCCTCCGTCGACTCAACGGGAACTCAAATCCCAACTTTCAAGACTGTGCCTTGGTAAGGGTATATTCAATCATTCAAACTTCATACCTGGTCAATATGCTGACATCTTTGTGTTTTTTTATTTTAAGTGGTATGGCCAAGCCTAGCAAGAAGGCAAAGCTGAACAAGGCGGCTGAAGACTCCAACCCTTCTGAGCCGCAAAAACAATTGCCAGAAGCCTCTCATCCAACTGCTGAGGCCACTATTGATGACCCACAACCAGAAGAATATGAAGTCACCATAGATCATATGGATGTTGAGCCAGCCATTTCTAAGCCGCCAAGCCCAATCAAGCCCGCTGAAGAGAAGACTTACGATGTCGTCGTCACCGGATTTGGTTACACAGCATCAGGTAACCCCACTATCTTATCCAAGCACATCACCAAAGAAGAAATTTCTGCTGATCATAAAGGCAAGTGGAAGGTAGACTTAGAGAGCTACGCCCAGTTTGGTGCTCAAGAAATCCATTCCAGTTATTTGAACCGTTTATATACCAGCCGTGATTTTGAAGCCGGCTTGGTCGATATGATGAAGGAGCGCTATGAGGTAATCTAATGAAATCCTCCCGATAGATATATTTCCATCAGCCGCCAAGTCTATAGGATATGATAGAATTGAATGTGCTGTAGACTTTCAAATAGTTTTAAACAGATAAACATCATCACTAGTAGCCCCCAAGGGCCGGCTTAAATCATAAGTTAAGCCGGGACTTCAATAAGTAGTAATCAATGTTGCATCTGTAGCCCCCAAGGGCCGGCTTAATCAGTATGAATAAATCGAGACTTATCACCCTTGTTGAAACCAATATCCCAACATGTAGTCTTTATAAACCGGATCATATCATTTTGTTCGTGTCAATAGATTCATTTGTCTTAACAAGAGCAATATGCATTAGCCCCCAAGTGCCAAGGAAATTACTTGTATTATGCTTGGGACTTCAAAAATAATCATGATCATAATACCTTCCATGCTTGTTCATGTCACAGGCTGAACTGAGTGAGAAGGATTCGCAGCTCAATGATCGAAGGCCAACATTAAAACTCAGCAATCTGAGACATCCAAGGCCAAGTCAGAACTGAAGAGTGCTTTGGAAAACATTGAGCAACTTAAGCAAAGCTTCAATGCTGATAAAGCCGGCTGGGAGGACCGAGAAGGCGGCTCTATTGAAGAGAGCAGATGATGCTGAAATCACGCTTAAACCGGTGACTGACGAGTTGCCCGGTTTGAGGCAGCAAATCAATAGCATGTCATCAGCCATCTTCGGTAAGTAGTAAACATGACTCCTTTTATCCCATATTATAAACATTCGTCGGCTTATCAATAAATTTGTTGATGTAGGCTCCCGAAGCGTCAAGTTGGGCTCACACATGTGCATCAAGCTTAAGGCTGTTTACTCTCTTGTAGAACGATTATACACTGGCGCTCAATGGATCATTGTTGCTGCTATTCACAAGAAACAGCCACCCACCCTTATCAAGGAAACATTGGAAAAGTTGTCGGTGCTGCCTCAAAGAATTGAAGAGTTGAAACAAGCATCTGCCAGAGCCGGTGCCTTGACTGCTTTAAGCCGGGAAAAGGCATGGCAATCAGATCTTGATCCGAAAGACTTAGCCAATGGTTGCCCAAGTGTAAAAGAGGACGAGTCACCCTTCAGTGATGATGACTTTGCAGATATAGCAAGAGCCATGCATGCATTAGCGACCCGGCTGGCCGAAGAAACCAATCTATCTCAATACCAAGCGGCTTATGATGCCGATAACAAAGAGATGAAGGCTCTGGTTCATCCAGAGGTGGATCTGATCCCACCGACGCGTAAGCATACCTTCGCTCCTGACATTGATCCATCCAATCTTATTGATGATGAGGATGTGTTTAGAGCTTTGACCGGTATCAACTGGTCTATGCCTAACTTCCAGCCAATGGATAATCAAGGAGTTGAAGAAGAAGCACATGATGAAGAAAATATGCCCTATATGCAATAATAAAGTTGTTATTTATATTTCCTTATATCATGATAAATGTTTATTATTCATGCTAGAATTGTAATAACCAGAAACTTAGTACATGTTTGAATACATAGACAAACAGAGTGTCACTAGTATGCCTCTACTTGACTAGCTCGTTGAATCAAAGATGGTTAAGTTTCCTAGCCATAGACATGAGTTGTCATTTGATTAATGGGATCACATCATTAGAGAATGATGTGATTGACTTGACCCATTCCGTTATCTTAGCACTTGATCATTTAGTATATTGCTATTGCCTTCTTCATGACTTATACATGTTCCTATGACTATGAGATTGTGCAACTCCCGAATACCGGAGGAACACTTTGTGTGCTACCAAACGTCACAACGTAACTGGGTGATTATAAAGGTGCTCTACAGGTGTCTCCGATGGTACTTGTTGAGTTGGCATAGATCAAGATTAGGATTTGTCACTCCGATTGTCGGAGAGGTATCTCTTGGCCCTCTCGGTAATGCACATCACTATAAGCCTTGCAAGCAATGTGATTAATGAGTTAGTTGCGGGATGATGCATTACGAAACGAGTAAAGAGACTTGCCGGTAACGAGATTAAACTAGGTATGGTGATACCGGCGATCAAATCTCGGGCAAATAACATACCGATGATAAAGGGAACAACGTATGTTGTTATGTGGTTTGACCGATAAAGATCTTCATAGAATATGTAGGAGCCAATATGAGCATTCAGGTTCCGCTATTGGTTATTGACCGGAGATGTGTCTCGGTCATATGTACATAGTTCTCGAACCCGTAGGGTCCGCACGCTTAACCTTCTGTGATGATTTATATTATGAGTTATGTGATTTGAAGACCTAAGTTTGTTCGGAGTCCCAGATGAGATCGGGGACATGATGAGGAGTCTCGAAATGGTCGAGACGTAAAGATCGATATATTGGAAGGCTATATTCGGACATCGGAAAGTTTCCGAGTGATTCGGGTATTTTTTGGAGTACCCGAGAGTTACGGGAATTCATATTGGGCCTTAATGGGCCATACGGGAAAGGAGAGAAAGGCCTCAAGGGTGTCCGCGCCCCTTCCCCATGGACTGGTCCGAATTGGACTAGGGAAAGGGGGCGCCCCCTTCCTTCCTTCTCCTTCTCCCTTCCCTTTTTCCTATTCCATGCGGGAGGTGGAATCCTACTAGGACTAGGGAGTCCTAGTAGGACTCAACACTTTGGGCGCACCCTATGAGGGACGGCCTCCTCCTCCCTCTATCCTTTATATACATGGCCAGGGGGCACCCCATAGACAGAAGTTGAGCATTGATCTCTTAGTTGTGTGCGGTGCCCCCCTCCACCTCGGTGATATCGTTGCAGTGCTTAGGCGAAGCCCTGCACTGGTAGCTTCATCATCATCACCGTCATCACACCGTCGTGCTGACGAAGCTCTCCCTTGACACTCTGCTGGATCATGAGTTCGCGGGATGTCACCGAGCCGCGGAGGTGTCGTACGTTCGGTGCTAGGATCGGTCGAATCATGACGACGTACGACTACATCAACTGCGTTGATAAAACGCTTCCTCTTTCGGTCTACGAGGGTACGTGGACATACTCTCCTTCTCGTTGCTATGCATCACCTAGATGGATCTTGCGTGTGCGTAGGAATTTTTTTGAAATTACTGCGTTCCCCAACACAGGATGATCCGGAGGCTTCAACCCGTCAAGAGTAGAAGTCTGAAGTCATGAGCCGGTGCCAGTCATAGCGTTTTGACGCTATATATTAAAAAGATTTGTCCTTTTGGGCCATCAGATGCCTTGTAATAGGCTAGTTAAACAATTCTCACTACAAAAAAAAACACTTCCGTGATGATACGTGTTTGTCACAGTAAGTCACGTTTTTTTGTCATGCATGTACATCCATGACGATTTTATGACAGAATCAAGATAGTCATACCTGTGCTGTCGTAGAAGTGTTCCATGACATTACCAAAATTATCATCATGGAAGTGTCCACTTCCATGATGATAAATCACGCGTCACAGAAGTGCTTTCGTCAAGGGTGACCGACACGTGGTATCCACCGTAACGGAACGCCGTTAAGCTATCGGGTCGGGTTTTGGATCCGATAACCCGTTAACAGCCCCGACCAATGGGGATTTTCCACGTGTAAAATCATCATTGGCTGGAGGAAACATGTGTCGGCTCACCGTTGGGACAGATGTCATCCGCTTATTGGACCGAAGGCGCCTATGATACGGCGACACGTGGCACGGCCCAACAGAGGCCCATTCCTGTGAAAAGGCCGGCCCATTTGACTTGGTCAAAAGGTGGCGGGCCGGCCCACGGAAAGCCTGTTAACGGCATGTTCGCATATAGCCCATTTACAGCCCGCTAACCTGTGGCCCCGCCTTATCCGAATTAGGCCCGAGAGCGCCATCCGGGCCGTCCAATATGATTCAGCCTGTTTTAACTTCCGCCCATGTACGGCCCATGACTTATTTCGCCCATATGAGGACCTTTGTAACTCTTGGCCCATTAATGGCCCGTGGTGAAACGGCCCGCAATGAACAAAGTATCACTTTATACCCATTAACGGCCCGTTATTCCATTGGGCGCTTCAGCCCAAAGTTATCTTTCGCCTTCTCAGGCCCATTGATTCTTGGGCTCATTTGCAACATTCGTTACATACGCCCGCTCTCTGTATTTTCGCTTGTGGGCCAAATTTAGCCCGTCGTTACAGTCGGCCCGTTTGGACCGTTAATACGTTGGGCCGTTTTCATGTAAAAAAAACCCGTTGGGCTGTTTTCATAGAGTTATCAAATACGGCCTATTAACGGCATGTTATGGTCCACGAATAGTACGGCCCATGATTGGCAAAATGATGATACACCCCGTAGAAGGCCCATGGATCCTACGGCCCGTATGAGGCCCATGGATAGTACGGCCCGTAGAAGGCCCATGGATCGTACGGCCCGTAGAAGGCCCATGGACCCTACGGCCCGTAGAAGGCCCATGGACCCTAAGGCCCGTATAGAAGGCCGATGGATCCTACGGCCCGTATAGAAGGCCGAAGATCCTACGGCCGGACGAAGGCCCATGGATCATACGGCCTGTAGGAGGCCCATGGTTACAACAGTCCATGTGTTGCCATGATTATTTTGGCCTAGTTACCAAAAATAGGCTATTATGGCCACTAGAAAAACACAGAAAAAGAACTGCAGCGACTACAAGCAAACAACTAAACAAGACAATAAAGAAATAAATAAGCAAGCAATTAATGCTAGCCTATTACCGCTATTACACATATTACATCCATTGGGCATTAAAGTTCGCCACCAGTGCAAATATAGGGAACAAAGCAGCATATTACATACACTGGCCGTCAAAATTGGCCACCAGTGCAAATAAACGCGGCTGCAAAACAAGAGCATAACTGAAACAACTTCAGAAGAGCTCAAGAAACGTTATCCTGGGTATCCACCATGCTGGCAATAAGCTTAGCAAGCTGATTAGTTTGTCCTGTTTGGCGCTAAAATCCTCCAACGCTTGCTGTTGCACCAGAAAGTATGCATCTGAATGCTCCAGGGACTTCCGCAGTCCTTCCGCTTCTTGTCGCAGCAGAGCCGATCGATGTCTTTCAGCTTGTAGTTGAGACTCAAGAAACTGAACTGATTCGCATAAAGGAGTTTGAATAGCTTGTGCAAGCGGTAGTGTCCAGTAACTCGAACACTAAACCAAGACAGGACTTTGGGGTTGTCTCGCTATCTTCAAGATAGTCTTCCTTAGCTGTTTGATCAGCTTTGTTGGAGACCAACAAGGATGTGTCACTATCCTGAACCTTATCTGCATTACTTCCTTTACCATTGCTTAACAAGGCACTCTTCCCCAATATTCTGTCAGCATTCTAAAAGAAGAAACAAGCAGACACATAACAAGTTTAGTATGTACTAGTATATGAAACTCATTTCGGTGAACCAGTTCATTAGTAAGGTGGACTAGATTATACTACCAAGTCTTCTATTGCCAAGTACTAGTACATAATAAAAGCATCAAACAAACATATATCTATGTCCTATGGTCACTGCATTGTCTTGCCAAATCAAAATAGAGACACGGTTCAAATCATATCAGTTCAAGACAAATTAGCAGTGAAAGAATACAAAGCGTGGGAAACTACACGGCACAACAAGATTTCAGATGGGTACCACGGGTCTACATGTACAACAACACTATTGGCTCACAGATGCTAGTAATGTGCATGATATGAAAGTCAACAGTATACACAATTGAAATTGAAATCAACAGAGCTATTGATAAGATCAAACTTGTTAAAGAAACATGCGTGAACATACCTGCTGTGCCATTGGAGTTTCGATTGGATCCTTCAATTTAAAAATAAGTTTGTATGAGTAAATACAGTGATACAAGAGAAAAGCAATCATAGTTAAAAAAAGGTGTGCCTAAGCGAGCGCTTAAGCGTGCCTAGGCTCTAGGTGTTGGCAAAA
Organism: Aegilops longissima; assembly: GCA_021605205.1. Taxonomy (NCBI): domain Eukaryota; kingdom Viridiplantae; phylum Streptophyta; class Magnoliopsida; order Poales; family Poaceae; genus Aegilops; species Aegilops longissima. The sequence goes on from CM038680.1 coordinate 91,326,980, forward strand.
CGCATTGCGCATAACTACGCTTAATCTATGCATAACTGCGCATAAGCATGCGCTTTGGTCAGTAAAGCGCAAGGCGGTGGCAAAATGCACAATTAACGCCTAGCGCTTTTTTGAACTATGATAGCAATGGAATCTTAAATTAGAACAGTTGTTCTTCAGGTTTAGGCACTTGTTCTACATGAACAGAGTACAGCAAGACGCAAGAATATAATACTTAAAAATAGAAAATGAGCTCATAGACCTTACCACATTCTTGGTTCGGGACCAAGATGTAACAAGGCGTTCCCAGTCATCGTCCCGTAAATGTGTCTGAGGAGAACGTAAAGGAATTTGATGAGTTTCTTTGCTGGTGAAGTACGTTTTCTTCAGGTAATTCCGATACTGACACCAAGCATTCTTGAAGATAGCAGAGGTATTAGCACATGTTACCTCATCCTTAGTTTCCAAATCGGTCCTTCTCTATAGAGAAAAATGGGAAAATTTGATGTATTATAACCATCATGGAGGTAGGATGTATGGGACAAAGCAAAGTAATTGCCATGAATAACATTACTTACACATAACTCCTGGACAAACACCTACAACTGGCATTTTCCTTCATCTTTAGTATAATATTTCCAAGATGGGAAGATACGCGCATGCGATTTAACAACATCAAATGCGATAGATGCTAAACTACGACTAGCTGGTTGTGCTTCCTTCACAGGAATAGGAGTACTAACTGGTGGAGTTGGGGTTCGTCGTGATAGTACTGGCCCTTTGGGCACTGGAGCTGCCTTACTAACTGCTCTTGTTTGGGAGCTCTGTTGTGGAGATGGTGCTGTGTCAACAGGAATTGGGTTACTATCGGCTGGGGTTCGAGTTAGATTGGGTGAAGCTGGTTCTCTGTCCATCACAGTAGGGGTACAATCTGCGAGAGTTTGGATTATGTGCGGTAGGGCTGGTTCTTGTGCATGTACAACAGGGGTGCTATCTCCACCAAGAGGTAGCACTGTTTTATTTGAAGACCGTATTTTTAGTCCGCTAGATACTGGCATCACCCGCTCCAATTCAAATGGCTGATAAACAGGAAACATAGTTGAATGTACAGACATTGTATGAGAGATAGATGCAATAGATAGTGTGGAAAAAAGAGGGCATGAAATAGTTGACATGTATATTGTTTAACTAAAGCGGATAGCATGACATAATTTCACATATATGATGTCTATCTAAACTGGATAGCATAGCATAACATAATTCAAAGATATGATGAATAACTAAATAGCATCGCATGACATAATTCACCTACATGTTATCTAAGTAATCAGGATCGCAACATTTAATTCACATACGTGATTTATATGCTAAACAGAGGGCATTCGATATGATGTCTGAACTAAGAACATGGTGTTGAATATTGTGTATATGATGTCTAAACTATGCAATGCAAGACACCGTATGCATGATATGAGTAGTATAACCGTGCCAAGTTAGAGCATACACCTCAGTGGGGGAATAGGACCGGTCATCTGTCTCTGAATCCATCTCTGAGGAGCTATCGGGACCCAACAAGAGATCTGCTTCGACGGGTAGCACTGTTTGCTCTGAAGGCCTTGTTTTCAGTCCAGATTTTTCCATCTCCCACCCAAATGGCTGATTCACATGAAGAGTAGTTTAATGTACAAACATTGTCGACAAATGGAAATGTAATGAAGAAAAGGATGGGCAAGATATCATTCAAATATATGATGCCTGGTTAAACAGGATGGCATTGCACATTTCACATATATTATGGCTGGCTAAAAGACATGAGACTGCATAATTCCCATATATGATATAGAAACTAAACAGGTGGCATTACAGAACATGTCTAAACTAAGCAGATGACATATATGATGTCAAAAGTAGGCACTGCAAGGCAACATATGCATGCTATGACTATCATCATGCCAAGGTAGAGCAAACCCCTTGGGGGGTAAATAGGAGTGGTTAGCGGCGTCTGAATCCGCTTCAGAACAGATATCTTCCTCTGGATTACAATCTGGAGAGGGGTGGGGAGGGTTTGCCATTGAACCCACCATGGAGCGATGTCTGCATGACATTGTATTACCGCGCAAAACTCTTCTCTTTTTCTCTACATGTTCGCATGATGTGTACAATATCGACATGCATACGAAAAAAATATGGTGAGATTATGTAAGGAGAGCATGCAGAAATTTAGAGTGATGGTAACAACCAAGGATCGACATTTTTCCGTTGAACCAAAATAGCCCTAATGGATCGACGTGAATGTATAGTAATAAGTGATGCAACAAGTGTACAACGCCTTTGCCGTAGCCATGTCGACCTCAAAGATCATTGGGTTGGTCGTTTGAAGCGCTTGAGGCGAGAGGTGGCTGCCGGAGGTGTGGAGAAAGATCTGAGGAATCAGAGACGGCGCCCGTGGCACTGCTCACAGTGATGGATCGCTCGTCATTGGAGCAGCTCCGTGAGCCGAAGACGCCAAGGCTGAAGCAACACAAGACAGACATCGTCAATCCCAAGTGGGATTCTAATAGCATCTCCAATAGATGATGTAAAATGGATGTAAAATTAACATCACCAAAAACCACCTGACTACAACAGATGAGGTAAAAACGGTTGAATCTATCTGAACTTAACTGTCGAAACTGAAATTTACTGTGGAATCTGAATGCTACTGTCGAAACTGAATGCAATGGTAGCAGAGAGGCACTTGACATGTAGTTTAGGGAGGGCCCGCAGTTCATCTTCAACCTGTACCCCCAGCGCCGCCTCGCCGCCCCGAAACAACTCGCCACCGCCGCCCCAGCCAGCCCTCTAGGCCCCCCGCCCCCACCCTGAACCCTAAGATAGACAGTGGGGTACCTCTCCGGCGAGCCCCCGTCCCCGCTGTGGGTGTTTCTTCCTTAACTCCGGCGAGCCCCCCCCCCCCCCAACCCTTGAAAATCGACTGACCCAAAAGTCGATTCAGTCGACTGAAGTGTGGCTTAATCAAAGCAGAGCAGCAGACGAAGCGAGGGAGAGCAGCATTGCAGCTGGGCGAAGCGAGCGATCGAGCGCGAGAGCCGAGCAACAAAGAACAGCGTGAGCGAGAGCCGGAGCAGCAACAGCAGATCCGGCTGGTATGGACGCCGCCGCCGAAGGGGCCTTGCATTGGGGGAGAGCCGCCATGGAGATGTCGCCCGCGACACCGTCTTCAAGGTAGCCGCTCAATGGGGGTGCGGGATGGAGCACCGTCGACGTCGGGAGGTCGAGTTAAGGAGAAGGTGCGATGCGATGAGTGTACAACCTCTTTGGTGGAGCCGAGTAGGCCTCGGCTTTGTCCGAGGAGTCGGTGAGGATGCTGCGGTTCCGGTGGAGTAGGTTAAGACGGCATTGTGGGGATGGAGCAGCCGCGATAGACGAGGCGATCGTCGGAGCAGCTCCTTGGATGTGGAGGACGGGGCGGCTGAACCGGCGGAACGGTGAGATGGATGACGGATCCTCATTCGGGGAGGTGGACGAGGGACGTCGAGCTATTGCGGTGGACGACGTCGTCGGGGAAGAGGCTCCGGCTGGGCAGCGGTGAGGTGGCGGACGGAGGACGGTGGGGTTTCGCGGCTGGAGCAGAGAGGTTATGGTGGCGAAAAGGGGGCGATGGGAGGGGGTGAAGCATGACTTAGGACACGCTTGTCGAAAATGTAGGGTGTGTTACAAAAGTACCCCCGCCCGATTTGAACTAGCGGCCCTTTTGGCTCAGGGTTAGAAGGGGGATTTTGCGTGTTGGGATTTGGCAGCTGGAGGGAGTTTTCGCGCGCGTTGTAATTTCGGGATAGCAAGGCGCGGGTTGTGAAGGCGCCAGTTTTGGGAGCACGATATCTGAATTTTCGGGATATAACAAGACGCGGATTGAATTTTAGGGACAAGCCTAACGTGTAGTAATATTGTACTTGTACGTACCAAATCAATTCGCACTTCCCTCAACCAAAGAGAAAACGAAAAAATAAAACTATTCACACCACACAAAGAGAGAGTCTTGCCCGTTTTACTATACAAATGTTATTCAGTTACTCCTCCTTCCATCTATATAGGGCCTAATTCGTTTTTTGATTCTAACTTTGACCAAATATTAGAGCAATGATATATGACATGCAACTTACACAAAGCACACCGTTAAATTAAATCATGAAAGGTTCTTTCAATGATATAATTTTCACATTGTGCATGTCATGTACTATAAATCTTGTCAATAGTCAAAGGCGGTCTTAAAAATCTCATTACGCCCTATATAGATGGAAGGAGGGAGTATGAATCCATGTTATGTCCGATTAAATTTTTTCGCTTGCTGTATAATGCATGTAACCTACTCATACCAACATTTTGGTGCATTCCAAATGTCTATATTACCGCTGCAATTCGAACTAAATTTGAATTCGTTTCTCTGTTTCAATAAGAATCTACAATCATGATTGTTGCCAACTTCAACCATCATAGTTTCCTTGCTATCCGCCAGATATAAATCGGACGACCTATAATGCAGGATGGCAGGCACAGCATCATCAAGAACTCCGTTTTTTTATAAGAGTAGAGATAAAATATATTAAATGTAGTATAACATGTTCATAAGCACACCATGTGTATCACTGTTATATATATTCAAACATGTGTCAGTTTAAAACACTATGATAAATTCTTCAAATATCTGAATTCGCTTTTTATAATGAAGTATATATGATCTATATTCGTCTTTTACACCCACACAACCCTCTTATCTTTGTAGCTAGCGCTAACTTTCTCTTGTGCATGCACACGCCCGCATCCCTCTCACCCTTCCTCGGCATTCTCTAGCTCCATAGCGCAAATTCGTCTTTTCACTTTAGGTCATTCACCCACGGTGTGTGTAGGCCCCCCAGCTCCTTGTTTGCGGCACACATCGATCGATATGCCTCTCTAGCCAGGTGTGCCTAGCACAAACACAAGCTTCCCCTTTTCTCTTGTCACCGTCCATACCTCACTCCCACCACTCTTTTCATCGTTCTCGTACTCGCACACTCCTCCCCCCTCGATATAGTATGCCTCTCGTACCACCTCCTACATGCATCCCTCTCTCTCTATCCTTCTCCTCGTGCCTCATTTGCTTCTAACACACACATGCATGTATACCGATCGATCTCCCAACATATACGTAGATCGACTTTAACAACCCCCCATCAATCGACGTACCTCAAAAGTTATGTCTCTCCTTTCTCTAACAAAGGGCGATTGATCTTCCTATGTAGTTACGTCTACTTACCACAGCCACATCGTCCCCCCTCATCATTCGTGCATGCCTCCTGACCCGTCTCTCACACGCACGTGCACAGACAACAAGCAGCCATCTCCTCTCTTATTGATATTGCGGGCGTGCCCTCCATTTGTCTAGCAAGCCTATCCCACCATTTGTTAGAAGAAAATCCACCACCACCCCGTCCAACACTCTAGCTCTGTCTCTCTCCCAACCTTATTCCTCTCCTACACATATGCATGGATGTCGATCGATCTCCCTTAATACATGAGGCTGATCGATCTCCTTAATACATGAGGTAAGCCTTTCTCCTCCTCCACACATATACCAGCCATTGTACCTCTATAGTTAATTGGGCCTCCCTCTTCCCCCACCACATACCGATAGTCGAGCGCTGCAGGTAGGTATCCATGCCACAGAGACAAACTGCACATGTCCCCTCTCACGTTCTAGTAGGCCAGCCACTCCATATCTTTGACGTGGGCACACACAAATTCGATGGCACTCTTTATCGATCGCGCGCGCGCACACACACACACATCATCCCTCTCTTCGATTCTATGGACACCTCAAGCCGATGATACCTCCACTCTCTTCTCGTGGATCGCCCCCTCTATATATATTTATATCCAGGACTCTATTTCACACACATTGCATATGTTACATTTTTTGATTGACCCCCCAAAAAAAACTCTCAAGAACCCACACACTATATCTCTCTAGGTTTGTATCTCTCTCACACAACCCCACGTAGGTGGTGTACGATACAAGAAGAGAATAGGTGCATCGTGCACGCACTCACGCCGTGCCCAGCCACACCAGCTGGTACACGGTGGAGCTCATTTCTTTACTGAAATGGCAGCCCCACGCTAATTTGAACGCTCAGAAGCGGTTGTTTACCTAGGGAGGTCGTGTACCACGCGTGCACGAAACAAAGTTCAACTTGACGCGTTGCCGCGTTATTTTTAAATAAAGTTATAGCGCTCAATGGCACGTACACAGAATATAAAACGATATTTATGGAGAAAAAGGTAGTCCGCTCACTATATACAATGGAGCCTGCTTGCCTCGTTTGTCGCTCTTCAGAGTATCTCACACAAGGCTGCGGTGGCCTCTCTCTCTCTCTCTCACCGTTGGTCACTGATCCGGCCGCATCCCATCCGCCGGGAGAAAGGGAGTGCGGTGGCCTCTCTCTCTCTCATCGTTTGTCACTGATCCGGCCGCATCCCGTCCGCCGGGGGAAAGGGAGGAAGTGCATCGTTTCTCCGTTCGACGGCACCGAGGCAGCACGTCCCGATCTGCGGTACACGTCGTTCTCTCTGACCAAGCTCCGGCGCGGCAGGGCCTACACCACCTGCTCGCAGATTCCGCCCGCCGCCGCTCACCTAGTTACATCCCGACGACCTCCAGGTTTCCCCTCCGGCCTTGCTCCACTGCCCGTCTTCCCACGTCACTGCATGTGGATCTTCCATAGTTCTTTGCCCAAAACGTAGCTCGTCCGGCGTACTTTCCATATTGCATTATCGTCCTCACACTGTTCTAGACAAACACATCCGTGTTGTTATCTTCCCTTAGGACAAGGAATATGCTTCTTTTCTGTCGTCGCATGTGTCATCAACTGTTATTGGCCAGTAATTGTTTCCTTTCTACCTCTTTTTTGCAAACAGGGCTATCCATTTCACCTTGTTGCTATTGCGACCTTTTGGTGAACTGCACAAATCACTTTTTTCTTAACAGTGTTTTGTGCATTTGTACTAAAATGTCACACGGGCAACGTCTCTACATTTCAGTGCGACTGCACAAAGGGAGATTGGTTTTGCTCTATCCTCCTCATCCAACTCCGAGCCTAATCTTCTGCAACAAGTTAGTCTTAAGAGAGACTACAAAGGTGACCGGCTTCTATTTGTGTGTTTATTGTTTCATCAGCAGACCTCTATTATCGTAATCACACTTAGTATCTTTGGAACAGGGACGCTAAGCTCTATTTTAGTGGAACTGCAAAAAATGATCGGAATGTTGCATGCTCCAGACAGCTACTTTTTTCCCAACATGCCTTGTTGATTTAGACAGAGCTGGGGGGACGTTGCTGCCAATGAAAGCATGGATCAATTTTAATTTAACACCTTCTCACAACTCTGTCTTCAGTTGTGATGTAGTTATTAACTCTGATCTGCTAATAGTTGACATGCATTAGTAAGGAAGTTAGTTTTTTATTGTTTCCAAAAGAGCATCGATGGCAAGACACGCGAAACAAAAGCTGAAAGCTCACACCATTATACAATTTCATGTCGCTGGAAAAATATTTGTATAGTACGTCAATTATGTAAACAAATGATGGAAGCTTGATAGCATTGCCAGAAGCCTCTTCATCATCCGGGTCCATGTGCCATGCACAAAATTATACACCTTCATTCCTAAATATTTGTCTTTTTACAAATTTCAAACAGGCATATTTTAGAGTGTAGATTCACTCATTTTGCTTCGTATGTGTACTCCCTCTGTTCCTACATATTCTATTCGTCTTTCTAGAGATTTCAACAAGTGACTACATACGGAGCAAAATGAGTGAATCTACACTCTAAAATATGTCTATATACATCCGTATGTGCCAGTCCATTTGAAATCTCTAAAAAGACAAATATTTGAGTAGTCACTCGTTGAAATCTCTAGAAAGACAAATACTCCGGAGTATATTTAAGAACATGGGGTAGTGCACAACCGCATGGGAGACTCAGCCCGTCGTTGCGCCACATTAATAGTGAGTAATGAGCAGTCAAATCATAAGCCCCACCTTTCCCCTCGTAAGTTGCTCAAGAAGCAACCATCAATACGCTCTTCTTTGAATCCGCTCATACTACTCCATCCACATCTGCTTATACATACAAGCCTTGAAAAAGGAAAAAAATCTGTGGGACCAAGGTGACTAGCGATTGGCATGCATGCAGTGCTTCCACCACGGGTACACACATGCATGCACTTACTCCACTCCGTAGTAGTACAGTACATGGAGAGAAAATTGTGGACTTGATTGCGGTTACCACGCCCTAATTAATTGAGCATTAAACCAAACGCGTCTAAAGTCTCTCTGGTGGTGGAAATGCATTGAGAGAAATGCATCATAATGAAGCGAGCCTTGTAAACTGTGACGGAGGGAGGAGTAGTATGAAGGTGCAAAACCAAGTACGCGTATGGCCAGTCGGTCAACGCACCTCCTCTTGGCATATCACTGACATGTGGGACAGGAGTGTGAGCAAACCGATCTCAATCGACGGCAAAGAGCCAACCCGCCGTTCCTTGAGAGAGACGAGGAGCGAGAACACACAGATGGGCTCGCACGGAGGCCAAGATATATTCGAGCATGGTTGGTTGATCGATATCATTCATTACATGTTGGGCTGCCGTTTTCCGCCCTTCTCCGGAATAAACGTGTACTTTATCAGAGATAAAAAAATAAGAGTACATACGCTCCACCATGCGGTTCTAGTAGTAGTACTACTCGTACTACTACGCTTGGCTCTTTGCCTCTTCGTGAAGTCGAACAATGATGGTACTCCGCACGTTGGGTACTACTACAGTGTATGCATCTGACAATCTGACACCGAACAGACTGATGCATGTCCACCGAGGGTAGGTTGCATTAGTCAAAAGGCGTAAGCAAGCTTCACCTTGTCCTGCAAGCTTCTCCTCGTTCCGCGAGTTGACGTGACACACCAAAAAGTAGTGCTAGTCCATACTCCCTCCTTTCCGGTTAATATGACTTAATCTTTTTTGCGGGTAAATAAGAGAGCTTTATTCATATATAAGCATTCTTAGGATGATCAACGAAGACACTGGTCACTAGGAAGCGAGGTACCCCGCAAAAAAAGAAGTAGGCAGCGAGGTGTTTCATCAAGCCAGCTCTCGGTCACATTCAAAGTGCAGCCTTCTCTTCGTTCGGCAATTTGACGGGACACATCAAAGTAATGCTAGTCCATACTACCTCCTCTCCGATTAATATGGCTTAATTTCAAACAAGATAAATACACTGTCTGTCACTGTATATTTGTAGAAATACGGTCAGTGGACTTCATAATACGCTTATTGCGCTCAATATATATATTTTCCGGTGTGCATGCACGTGTAGGTTGAGCACTTGAGCGTGACCGTGTGTGTTCCGTCATGTGCTCGGACATGCATGCATTAGGGTGTCGCGCACGTTTTTGCGTCCATGTGTACGTGTGACTGTTGCATACACGTAGGGGGGGGTACGTGTAGGGGCCACTAAGGAGCAGTCAAATCACACAGTAAGTTAGTCGGAAGAAGCAACCATCATTTCACTCTTGAATGACATGTACGCAATATAAAATGGTTGATATGGAGAGAAAAAGAAAACCACTATATATACACTAGCAGGAGCCTAAGCTACAAGTCTGCTTGCTTAGGTTGCTCTCTTCACAAGCATAGAATGACAGGCCTGATCCCGAAATTGGGGGAAGGGAACAATGTTCTGCGTAGACGCGGTCGACATCGGCGAGGGAGAAAACCCACAGTCGGTGCGTCCCAAATGGGGGGTCACCGTGGTATGGGCCGATGCCGCGTCCCAACCACCTTTCTAGCTACAACCCGACGTCCTAGGTAGTCCATCTTCCTTTTGGAGCCGGCTTGCTCCACTGCCGTAGCTCCATCTCCATGTTGACCTTTATCTACTTCTACCGGCTTTCTACTTGTGATGAGTTTATGTCTCATGAACTAGTGACAGTACTATTATTCTAATCACACTTCTTCAATATCTTTGCCATCAGGGATGCTCAGGTCGATTTTAGTGGAACTGCACAAAAGGATCGTATGATCCGAGGGTGCCAGCCGTCTTTCCTTCGACATGTTCTACCTGGCCAGGAAATTAAATCATGTTTAGGGTTTAGGGTTTAAGTCGTAGTGACCTGCTACGTCTTGAGCTTGCGTTGGTTTTCCCCGAAGAGGAGAGGATGATGCAGCAGAGTAGCGTAAGTATTTCCCTTAGTTTTTGAGAACCAAGGTATCAATCTATTAGGAGGCCACGCGCAAGTCCCTCGTACCTACACAAAGCAAATAACTCCTCGCAACTAACATGAATAGGGGTTGTCAATCCCTTCACGGTCACTTACGAGAGTGAGATCTAATAGAGATGATAGATAATATTGGTATTTTTGGTATAAAGATGCAAAGTAAAATAAAAAGCAAATTAAAGAGCAAAGAAATAATAAAGCGTAGGAAGATTAATATGATGAAAATAGACCCGGGGGTCATAGATTTCACTAGTGGCTTCTCTCAAGAGCATAAGTATTTTACGGTGGGTGAACGAATTACTGTTGAGCAATTGACAGAATTGAGCATAGTTATGAGAGTATCTAGGTATGATCATGTATATAGGCATCATGTCCGAGACAAGTAGACCGACTCTGCCTGCATCTACTACTATTACTCCACTCATCGACCGCTATCCAAAGATGCATCTAGAGTATTAAGTTAATGAAAACAGAGTAACGCCTTAAGCAAGATGACATGATGTAGAGGAATAAATTCATGCAATATGATAAATACCCCATCTTGTTATCCTCCATGGCAACAATACAATATGTGCCTTGCAACCCTTTCTGTCACTGGGTAAGGACACCACAAGATTGAACCCAAAGCTAAGCACTTCTCCCATTGTCAGAACTACCAATCTAGTTGGCCAAACCAAACGGATAATTCGAAGAGACTTGCAAAGATAACTCAATATACATAAAAGAATTCAGAGAAGATTCAAATATTGCTCATAGATAATCTTGATCATAAACCAAAAATTCATCGGTCTCAACAAACACACCGCAAAGAAGATTACATCGAATAGATCTCCACGAGAGAGGGGGGAACATTGTATTGAGATCCAAAAAGAGAGAAGAAGCCATCTAGCTACTAACTATGGACCCGGAGGTCTGAGGTAAACTACTCACACTTCATCGGAGAGGCTATGATGATGATGTAGAAGCCCTCCGTGGTGGTATCCCCTTCCGGCGAAGCTCCGGAACAAGCCCCAAGATGGGAGCTCGTGGACACAGGAAGTTGCGGCGGTGGAATTAGGTTTTTGGCTCCGTGTCTGATCTGTTGGGGGTACGTAGGTATATATAGGAGGAAGGAGTACGTCGGTGGAGCTTGGGGCCCATGAGGCGGGGCGCGTCCTGGGGCGCCCACCTCGTGGTCGCCTCCCTCCTTTCTTGACCGAGGGTCCAAGTCTCCTGGATCTTATCCGATGAGAAAATCACGTTCCCAAAGATTTCATTCCGTTTGGACTCCGTTTGATATTCTGTTTCTTCGAAACACCGAAATAGGCAAAAAAACAGCAATTCTGGGCTGGGCCTCCGGTTAATAGGTTAGTCCAAAAAGTAATATAAAAGTGGAAAATCAATCCCAATATAGTCCAAAACAATAGTTAATATAGCATGGAGCAATAAAAAAGTATAGATACGTTGGAGATGTATCAGGCATCCCCAAGCTTAATTCCTGCTCGTCCTCGAGTAGGTAAATGATAAAAAGAGAATTTTTGATGCGGAGTGCTACTTGGCATAATTTCAATGTAATTCTTCTTAATTGTGGTATGAATATTCAGATTCAATCGATTCAAGACAAAAGTTCATATTGACATAAAAATAATAATACTTCAAGCATACTAACAAAGCAATCATGTCTTCTCAAAATAACATGGCCAAAGAAAGTTATCCCTACAAAATCATATAGTCTGGCTATGCTCTATCTTCACCACACAAAGTATTTAAATCATGCACAACCTCGATGACAAGCCAAGCAATTGTTTCATACTTTTGACATTCTCAAAACTTTTTCAATCTTCACGCAATACATGAGCGTGAGCCATGGATATAGCACTATATGTGGAATATAATGGTGGTTGTGGAGAAGACAAAAAAAGGGAAGATAGTCTCACATCAAGTAGGCGCATCAACGGGCTATGGAGATGCCCATCAATAGATATCAATGTGAGTGAGTAGGGATTGCCATGCAATAGATGCACTAGAGCTATAAGCATATGAAAGCTCAACAAAAGAAACTAAGTGGGTGAGCATCCAACTCGCTTGCTCATGAAGACCTAGGGAAATTTGAGGAAGCCCATCATTGGAATATACAAGCCAAGTTCGATAATGAAAAAATCCCACTAGTATATGAAAGTGACAAAACGAGAGACTCTCTATTATAAAGATCATGGTGCTACTTTGAAGCACAAGTGTGGTAAAAGGATAGTAACATTGTCCCTTCTCTCTTTTCTCTCATTTTTTTCTTTTTTTTGGGCCTTTCCCTTTTCTTTTTTTTGGCCTCCTTTTTTTTCATCCGGAGTCTCATCCCGACTTATGGAGGAATCATAGTCTCCATCATCCTTTCCTCACTTGGGACAATGCTCTAAAAATGATGATCATCACACTTTTATTTTTCTTACAACTCAACAATTACAACTCGATACTTAGAACAAAATATGACTCTATAGAATGCCTCCGGCGGTGTACCGGGATATGCAATGATTCGTAAGTGACATGTATGAAAGAATTATGAACGGTGGCTTTGCCACAAATACGATGTCAACTAAATGATCATGCTAAGCAATATGACAATGATGGAGCGTGTCATAATAAACGGAACGGTGGAAAGTTGCATGGCAATATATCTCGGAACGGCTATGGAAATGCCATGATAGGTAGGTATGGTGGCTGTTTTGAGGAAGGTTTTATGGTGGGTGTATGATACCGGTGAAAAGTGCGCGGTATTAGAAAGGCTAGCAATGGTGGAAGGGTGAGAAAAGTGCGTATAATCCATGGACTCAACATTAGTCATAAAGAACTCATATACTTATTGCAAAAATCTACAAGTTATCAAATCAAAGTATTACGCGCATGCTCCTAGGGGGATAGATTGGTAGGAAAAGACCATCGCTCGTCCCCGACCGCCACTCATAAGGAAGACAATCAATAAATAAATCATGCTCCGACTTCATCACATAACGGTTCACCATACGTGCATGCTACGGGAATCACAAACTTTAACACAAGTATTCCTCAAATTCACAATTACTCAACTAGCATGACTCTAATATTATCACCTTCATATCTCAAAACAATTATCAAGCATCAAACTTTTCTTAGTATTCAACGCACTCAAAAGAAAGTTTTACAAATCTTGAATACAAAGCATATTATTATTTTAAGCAAATTACCATGCTATTTAAGACTCTCAAAATAATCTAAGTGAAGTATGAGAGATCAATAGTTTATTTAAAACAAATCCACCACCGTGCTCTAAAAGATATAAGTGAAGTACTAGAGCAAGACTATAAAGCTCAAAAGATATAAGTGAATCACATAGAGCAAAACTATAAAGCTCAAAAGATATAAGTGAAGCACATAGAGTATTCTAACAATTTCCAATTCATGTATGGCTCTCTCAAAAGGTGTGTACAGCAAGGATGATCGTGGTAAAATAACAAGCAAAGACGCAAATAATACAAGCCGCTCCAAGCAAAACACATATCATGTGGTGAATAAAAATATAGTTCCAAGTAAAGTTACCAATGGAAGTGGACGAAAGAGGGGATGCCTTCCGGGGCATCCCCAAGCTTTGACTTTTTGGTGTCCTTGGATTATCTTGGGGGTGCCATGGGAATCCCCAAGCTTAGGCTCTTGCCACACCTTGTTCCATAATCCATCAAAAAAGTTCACCCAAAATTTGAAAACTTCACAACACAAAACTCAACAGAAATCTCGTGAGCTCCGTTAGCGAAAGAAAACAAAATACCACTTCAAGGTAATGTAATGAACTCATTCTTTATTTATATTGGTGTTAAACCTACTGTATTCCAACTTCTCTATGGATTATAAATATTTTACTAGCCATACATTCATCAAAATAAGCAAACAACACACGAAAAACAAAATCTGTCAAAAACAGAACAGTCTGTAGTAATCTGTAACTAACGCAAACTTCTGGAACTCCAAAAATTCATAAAAAATAGGACGACCTAGGAAATTTGTTTATTGATCATCAGAAATTGGAATCACTATTTTATCACATTCTGGTGATTTTTAACAATTGTTTTCGTGAACAGAAAGTTTCTGGAAATTACAGCAAGGTCAAATAACTATTATTCAAGAAGATCCTATAGGTTTAACTTGGCACAAACACTAATTAAAACATAAAACCACATCTAAACAGAAGGTAGATGGATTATTTATTCCTAAGCAGAAACAAAAACTAAAAAACTAAAAATAAAATTGGGTTGCCTCCCAACAAGCGCTATCGTTTAACGCCCCTAGCTAGGCATTGATAATTGTAATGATGCTCACATGAAAGACAAGAATTGAAGCGCATAGAGAGCATCATAAAACACATGACAAACACATCTAAGTCTAACATAATTCCTATGCATAGGCATCTTATAGGCAAACAAATTATCATAGCAAGCAAAAACTAGCATAAACAAGGAAGCGGAAAGAAACAATAGCAATCTCAACATAACGAGAGGTAAATTGTTATCATGAAAATTTCTACGACCATACTTTCCTCTCTCATAATAATTACATGTGGGATCATAAGAAAATTCAACAAAATATCTGTCACATAATTTTTTTTCTACACGATCCACAAGCATGCAAAGTTGACACTCTTCCGAAATAGTGGGATTAACATGAACTAAAGTCACGACCTCTCCAAACCCACTTTTATCAAAAATTTCATAAGATTGAATATTCTCCAAATATGTGGGATCTAAAGTTGACACTCTTCTAAACCGACTTTCAATATTATTTCAAACAACATTATCAATCTCATATTCATCATGAGGATTAAATAAATTTTCAAGATCATAAGAAGAATCACCCCAATCATGATCATTGCAACAAGTACTAGACATAGCAAAACTAGCATCCCCAAGCTTAGGGTTTTGCATATTATTAGCACAATTGACATCAAGAGAATTTATAGTAAAATCATTGAAATCATGCTTTTCATTGAGGGAACTATCAAGCATGGGTGCAATAGTAACAATCTCATTTTTAACATAAGGAACTATAGCAAATTCGTCTTCATAAATATTGGCATCATGGCCACAAGAATAGCAATCATCATGTTCATCAAGGGATATTTCAACCAAATCATCAGAATCATCATTATCTATAGATTCATGTTGGGGAACGTAGTAATTTCAAAAAATTTCCTACGAACACGCAAGACCATGGTGATGGCATAGCAACGAGAGGGGAGAGTGTCCGTCCACGTACCCTCGTAGACCAAAACCGAAGCGTTATAACAACGCGGTTGATGTAGTCGTCGCCTCCACGATCCGACCGATCCAAGCACCGAACGACGGCACCTCCGAGTTCTGCACACGCTCAGCTCGATGACGATCCCGGACTCGATCCAGCAAAGTGTCGGGATGAGTTCCGTCAACCGACGGCGTGGTGACGATGTTGATGCTCCACCGACGCAGGGCTTCGCTTAAGCTCCGCGATGATATGACTTCTCCGCGCAGGCTTCTTCTAAGCTCATGACGATATGACCGGGTGGAATATGGTGGAAGGGGCACCGCACACGGCTAAGGCAAGATCCGTAGATCAACTTGTGTGTCCATGGGGTGCCCCTGCCCCGTATATAAAGGAGGGAGGGAGGAGGAGGCCGGCCCTAGAGAGGCGCGCGGAGGAGTCCTACTCCCACCGAGTAGGACTCCCCCTTCTCCTAGTTGGACTAGGACTTGGGGAAGGGGAAGAGAGAAGGGTGCGGCCCCCCCTAGTCCAATTCGGACTAGGCCATGGGCGCGCGCCTGCCCTAGGCAGCCCTCTCTCTTTCCCGCAGGGCCCAATAAGGCCCAATACTTCTCCCGGCGAATTCCGTAACTCTCCGGTACTCCGAAAAATACCCGAATCATTCGGAACCTTTCCGAACTCCGAATATAGTCGTCCAATATATCGATCTTTACGTCTCGACCATTTCGAGACTCCTCGTCATGTCCCCGATCTCATCCGGGACTCCGAACTCCTTCGGTACATCAAAACTCATAAACTCATAATATAACTATCATCGAAACCTTAAGCGTGCGGACCCTACGGGTTCGAGAACTATGTAGACATGACCTAGAACCATTCTCGGTCAATAACCAATAGCGGAACCTGGATGCCCATATTGGTTCCTACATATTCTACGAAGATCTTTATCGGTCAAACCGCATAACGACATACGTTGTTCCCTTTGTCATCGGTATGTTACTTACCCGAGATTCGATCGTCGGTATCCAATACCTAGTTCAATCTCGTTACGTAAGTCTCTTTACTCGTTCCGTAATACATCATCTCACAACTAACTCATTAGTTGTAATGCTTGCAAGGCTTAAGTGATGTGCATTACCGAGAAGGCCTGAGATACCTCTCCGACAATCGGAGTGACAAAACCTAATCTCAAATACGCCAACCCAACAAGTACCTTTGGAGACACCTGTAGTACTCCTTTATAATCACCCATTCGTTGTGACGCTTGGTAGTACCAAAGTGTTCCTCCGTAAACGGAGTTGCATTATCTCATAGTTATAGGAACATGTATGGGTCATGAAGAAAGCATTAACATACTAAACGATCAAGTGTTAAGCTAACGGAATGGGTCATGTCAATCAGATCATTCAACTAATGATGTGACCTTGTTAATCAAATAACAACTCCTTGTTCATGGTTAGGAAACATAACCATCTTTGATTAACAAGCTAGTCAAGTAGAGGCATACTAGTGACATACTGTTTGTCTATGTATTCACACATGTATTATGTTTCCGGTTAATACAATTCTAGCATGAATAATAA
Source organism: Aegilops longissima (assembly GCA_021605205.1). Classification (NCBI taxonomy): domain Eukaryota; kingdom Viridiplantae; phylum Streptophyta; class Magnoliopsida; order Poales; family Poaceae; genus Aegilops; species Aegilops longissima. The sequence goes on from CM038680.1 coordinate 91,344,088, forward strand.
ACATTTATCATGAAATAAGGAAATAAATAATAACTTTATTATTGCCTCTAGGGCATATTTCCTTCAGTCTCCCACTTGCACTAGAGTCAATAATCTAGTTCACATCGCCATGTGATTTAACACCCATAGTTCACATCGACATGTGACCAACACCCAAAGGGTTTACTAGAGTCAATAATCTAGTTCACATCGCTATGTGATTAACACCCAAAGAGTACTAAGGGATGATCATGTTTTGCTCGTGAGAGAAGCTTAGTCAACGGGTCTGTCTCATTCAGAGCCGTATGTATTTTGCAAATATTCTATGTCTACAATGCTCTGCACGGAGCTACTCTAGCTAATTGCTCCCACTTTCAATATGTATCCAGATTGAGACTTAGAGTCATCTGGATCAGTGTAAAAAGCTTTGCATCGATGTAACTCTTTACGACGGGCTCTTTTTATCACCTCCATAATCGAGAAATATTTCCTTAGTCCTCACTAAGGATGTTCTTGACCAATGTCCAGTGATCTACTCCTAGATCACTATTGTACTCCTTTCCAAATTCAGAGCAAGGTATACACTAGGTCTGGTACATAGCATGGCATACTTCATAGAACCTATGACTGAGGCATAGGGAATGACTTTCATTCTCTTCTCTATTTTCTGCCGTGGTCGGGATTTGAGTCTTACTCAATTTCACACCTTTGCAACACAGGCAAGAACTCTTTCTTTGACTGTTTCATTTTGAACTATTTCAAAATCTTGTCAAGGTATGTATTCATTGAAAAACTTATCAAGCGTCTTTGATCTATCTCTATAGATCTTGATGCTCAATATGTAAGCAGCTTCAACGAGGTCCTTCCTTGAAAAACTCCTTTCAAATACTCCTTTATGCTTTGCGAATAATTCTACATCATTTCCGATCAACAATATGTCATTCACATATACTTATCGAAATGTTGTCGTGCTCCCACTCACTTTCTTGTAAATACAGAGCTTCTCCAAAAGTCTCAGATAAAACCATATGCTTTGATCACACTATCAAAGCGTTTATTCCAACTCCGAGATGCTTGCACCAGTCCATAGATGGATTGCTGGAGCTTGCACATTTTGTTAGCTCCTTTAGGATTGACAAAATCTTCTGGTTGCATCATATACAACTCTTCTTTAATAAATCCATTAAAGAATGTAGTTTTGACATCCATTTGCCAGATTTCATAAAATGTGGCAATTGCTAACATGATTTGGACAGACTTAAGCATCGCTACAGTTGAGAAAATCTCATTGTAGTCAACACCTTGAACTTGTCGAAAACCCTTTTGTGACAAGTCGAGCTTTGAGATAGTAACACTACTATCGCTGTCCGTCTTCCTCTTGAAAATCCATTTATCTACATGGCTTGCTGATCATCGAGCAAGTCAATCAAAGTCCATACTTTGTTCTCATACATGGATCCTATCTCAGATTTTATGGCCTCAAGCCATTTCGCGAATCTGGGCTCATCATCGCTTCCTCATAGTTCGTAGGTTCATCATGGTCTAGTAACATGACTTCCGAACATGATTACCGTACCACTCAGTGCGGATCTTACTCTGAAGACCTACGAGGTTTGGTAGCAACTTGATCTGAAGTTTCATGATCATCATCATTAACTTCCTTACTAATTGGTGTAGGAATCACTGGAACTGATTCATGTGATGAACTACTTTCCAATAAGGGAGAAGGTACAATTACCTCATCAAGTTCCTACTTTCCTCCCACTCACTTCTTTCGAGAGAAACTTCTTCTCTAGAAAGGATCCATCTAGCAACGAATAACTTGCCTTCGGATCTGTGATAGAAGGTGTACCCAATAGTTACCTTTGGGTATTCTATGAAGACGCACTTCTCCGATTTGGGTTCGAGCTTATCATGTGAAAACTTTTTCACATAAGCATCACAACTCCAAACTTTAAGAAACGACAGCTTAGGTTTACTGCTAAACCATAGTTCATACGGTGTCATCTCAACGGATTTAGATGGTGCCCTATTAAACGTGAATGCAGCTGTCTCTAATGTATAACCCCAAAACGATAGTGGTAAATCGGTAAGATACATCATAGATCGCACCATATCCAATAAAGTGCGATTCTGACGTTCGGACACACCATTATGCTGTGGTGTTCCGGTGGCGTGAGTAGTGAAACTATTTCACATTGTTTTAATCAAGGCCAAACTCGAACTCAAATATTTTTCCTTTGCGATCATATCGTAGAAACTTTATTTTCTTGTTACGATGATTCTTCACTTCACTCTGAAATTCTTTGAACTTTTCAAATGTTTCAGACTTGTGTTTCATCAAGTAGATATACCCATATCTGCTCAAATCATCTGTGAAGGTCGAAAATAACGATACTTGCCGTGAGCTTTAACACTCATCGGACCGCATACATCAGTATGTATTATTTCCAATAAGTCATTTGCTCGCTCCATTGTTCCGGAGAATGAGTCTTTAGTCATCTTGCCCATAAGGCATGGTTCGCAAGCATCAAGTGATTCATAATCAAGTGATTCCAAAATCCCATCAGCATGGAGTTTCTTCATGCGCTTTACACCAATATGACCTAAACGGCAATGCCACAAATAAGTTGCACTATCATTATTAACTTTGCATCTTTTGGCATCAATATTATGAATATGTGTATCACTACGATCGAGATCCAACGAACCATTTTCATTGGGTGTGTAACCATATAAGGTTTTATTCATGTAAATGTAACAACAATTTATTCTCTTACTTAAATGAATAACCGTATTGCAATAAACATGATCAAATCATATTCATGCTCAACGCAAACGCCAAATAACATTTATTTAGGTTTAACACTAATCCCGAAAGTATAGGGAGTGTGCGATGATGATCATATCAATCTTGGAACTACTTCCAACACTCATCGTTACTTCCCTTCAACTAGTTTCTGCTTATTCTCGAACTCCTGTTTCGAGTTACTAATCTTAGCAACCTAACAAGTATCAAATACTCGGGGCTACTATAAACACTAGTAAAGCACACATCAATAACCTGTATATCAAATATACCTTTGTTCACCTTGCCATCCTTCTTATCCGCCAAACACTTGGGGTAGTTCCGCTTCAAAGGACCAATTCCATTGTAGCAAAAGCACTTAGTCTCGTGCTTAGGTCCAGACTTGGGCTTCTTCACCGAGTAGCAACTTGCTTGCCGCTCTTTTGAAGTTCCCTTCTTCCCTTTGCCATTTTCCTTGAGACTAGTGGTCTTGTCAACCATCAACACTTGATGTTTTTCTTGATTTCTACCTTCGCGATTTTAGCATCGCGAAGAGCTCGAGAATCTTTTCGTCATCCCTTGCATACTATAGTTCATCACGAAGTTCCACTAACTTAGTGATGGTGACTAAAGAATTCTGTCAATCACTATCTTATCTGGAAGATTAACTCCCACTTGATTCAAGCGATTGAAGTACTCGCACAATCTGAGCACATGCTCACTAGTTGAGCGATTCTCCTCCATCTTTTAGCTATAGAACTTGTTGGAGACTTCATATCTCTCAACTCGGTATTTGCTTGAAATATTAACTTCAATTCCTGGAACATCTCATATGGTCCATGACGCTCAAAACGCCTTTGAAGTCCCGATTCTAAGCCGTTAAGCATGGTGCACTAAACTATCAAGTAGTCATCATATTGAGCTAGCCAAACGCTCATAACGTCATATCGCTCATATTGAGCTAGCCGACGCTCATAACGCCTCATCTGCTCCTGCAATAGGTCTGTCACCTAGCGGTGCATTAAGGACATAATTCTTCTGCGCAGCAATGAGGATAAACCTCAGATCACGGATCCAATCCGCATCATTGCTACTAACATCTTTCAATACAATTTTCTAGGAACACATATAAAAACATAGGGAAGCAACAACGCGAGCTTATTGATCTACAACATAATTTGCAAAATACTACCAGGACTAAGTTCATGATAAATTAAAGTTCAATTAATCATTTTACTTAAGAACTCCCACTTAGACAGACATCTCTCTAGTCATCTAAGTGATCACGTGATCCAAATCAACTAAACCATGTTCGATCATCACGTGAGATGGAGTAATTTCAATGGTGAACATCACTATGTTGATCATATCTACTATATGATTCACGTTCGACCTTTCGGTCTCCGTGTTCCGAGGCCATATCTGTTATATGCTAGGCTCGTCAAGTTTAACCCGAGTATTCCGTGTGCAACTGTTTTGCACCGTTGTAGATGGACGAGAACTTATCACACCCGATCATCACGTGGTGTCTGGGTACTACGAACTTTGGCAATGGTGCATACTCAGGGAGAACACTTCTTGATAATTTTTAGTGAGAGATCATCTTATAATGCTACCGTCAAACAAAGCAAGATAAGATGCATAAAGGATAAACATCACATGCAATCAATATAAGTGATATGATATGGTCATCATCATCTTGTGCTTGTGATCTCCATCGCCAAGCACCGCCATGATCACCATCGTCACCGCGTGACACCTTGATATCCATCGTAGCATCGTTGTCGTCTCGCCAACTATTGCTTCTACGACTATCGCTACTCCTTAGTGATAAAGTAAAGCAATTACATGGCGTTTGTATTTCATACAATAAAGCGACAACCATATGGCTCCTGCCAGCCACCGATAACTCGGTTACAAAACATGATCATCTCATACAATAAAATATAGCATCACGCCTTGACCATATCGCATCACAACATGCCCTGCAAAAACAAGTTAGACGTCCTCTACTTTGTTGTTGCAAGTTTTACGTGGCTGCTACGGGCTGAGCAAGAACCGTTCTTACCTACGCATCAAAACCACAACGATATTTCGTCAAATAGACTCCGTTTTAACCTTCTCAAGGACCGGGCGAGCCATACTCGATTCAACTAAAGTGAGAGAGACAGACACCGCCGTCACCTTTAAGCAACGAGTGCTCGGAGCGGTGAAACCAGTCTCGCGTAAGCGTCGCGTAATGTCGGTCCGGCCGCTTCATCTCACAATACCGCTGAACCAAAGTATGACATGCTGGTAGGTAGTATGACTTGTATCGTCCACAACTCACTTGTGTTCTACTCGTGCACATGACATCAACGCATAAAACCAGGCTCGGATGCCATCGTCGGGGAACGAGTAATTTCAAAAATTTCCTACGAACACGCAAGACCATGGTGATGGCATAGCAACGAGAGGGAGAGTGTCCGTCCACGCACCCTCGTGAGACCAAAAGCGAAGCGTTATAACAACGCTGTTGATGTAGTCGACGTCTCCACGATCCGACCGATCCAAGCACCGAACGTCGGCACCTCCGAGTTCTGCACACGCTCAGCTCGATGACGATCCCGGACTCGATCCAGCAAAGTGTCGGGATGAGTTCCGTCAACCACGACGGCGTGGTGACGATGTTGATGCTCCACCGACGCAGGGCTTCGCCTAAGCTCCGCGATGATATGACTTCTCTGGCGCAGGGCTTCTTCTAAGCTCCGCGACGATATGACCGAAGTGGAATATGGTGGAAGGGGCACCGCACACGGCTAAGGCAAGATCCGTAGATCAACTTGTGTGTCCATGGGGTGCCCCTGCCCCGTATATATAAAGGAGGGAGGGAGGAGGAGGCCGCCCTAGAGAGGCGCTGCCGAGGAGTCCTACTCCCACCGGAGTAGGACTCCCCCTTCTCCTAGTTGGACTAGGACTTGGGGAAGGGGAAGAGAAGGGGTGCGGCCCTCCCCTAGTCCAATTCGGACTAGGCCATGGGGCGCGCGCCTGCCCTAGGCAGCCCTCTCTCTTTCCCGCAGGGCCCAATAAGGCCCAATACTTCTCCCGGCGAATTCCGTAACTCTCCGTACTCCAAAAATACCGAATCATTCGAACCTTTCCGAACTCCGAATATAGTCGTCCAATATATCGATCTTTACGTCTCGACCATTTCGAGACTCCTCGTCATGTCCCCGATCTCATCCGGGACTCGAACTCCTTCGGTACATCAAAACTCATAAACTCATAATATAACTGTCATCGAAACCTTAAGCGTGGGACCCTACGGGTTCGAGAACTATGTAGACATGACCTAGAACCATTCTCGGTCAATAACCAATAGCGGAACCTGGATGCCCATATTGGTTCCTACATATTCTACGAAGATCTTTATCGGTCAAACCGCATAACGACATCGTTGTTCCCTTTGTCATCGGTATGTTACTTACCCGAGATTCGATCGTCGGTATCCAATACCTAGTTCAATCTCGTTATCGTAAGTCTCTTTACTCGTTCCGTAATACATCATCTCACAACTAACTCATTAGTTGTAATGCTTGCAAGGCTTAAGTGATGTGCATTACCGAGAAGGCTCGAGATACCTCTCCGACAATCGGAGTGACAAAACCTAATCTCAAATACGCCAACCCAACAAGTACCTTTGGAGACACCTGTAGTACTCCTTTATAATCACCCAATTACGTTGTGACGCTTGGTAGTACCAAAGTGTTCCTCCGTAAACGGAGTTGCATTATCTCATAGTTATAGGAACATGTATGGGTCATGAAGAAAGCATTAACATACTAAACGATCAACTGTTAAGCTAACGGAATGGGTCATGTCAATCAGATCATTCAACTAATGATGTGACCTTGTTAATCAAATAACAACTCCTTGTTCATGGTTAGGAAACATAACCATCTTTGATTAACAAGCTAGTCAAGTAGAGGCATACTAGTGACATACTGTTTGTCTATGTATTCACACATGTATTATGTTTCCGATTAATACAATTCTAGCATGAATAATAAACATTTATCATGAAATAAGGAAATAAATAATAACTTTATTATTGCCTCTAGGGCATATTTCCTTCAATTCATGCATATCATTATTTTCTTCCAAAGCAATGGTCATTCTTTCAATAAATTCTTGGACATAGACATTGTGAGCAAGGTTTTCATTGCAATGTTTAAGTATGACGGAATTTTCAGATTTTTTGAGAGTAAAATCATACTTTTCAATCAAAGAAGCAACCTCATGAGCACGCTTAAAAATGACAAATTCTTCAATTTATTCGATATCATAGTAACTATAAACACCCTTAGCATAAGAACATAGGATTTCATTATCATTGAACTCACATAGGTAGGGAAGGTGTTTTTTAGGGTTCTTAGAGCAACAAGTAAAATCACACATTTCACAAAGATTCCAAGCATAGCATAACAAACTATTTATATGATACCATAAGAGCTTCCCTTTTTCAGAAAAACGGTGACACACAAAATGAGCATGCTCATCTAAAGATTTCCCATCAACTAGGCTAGTTGGGGTTTCAGCACGAGCGCATAAGGATCGAAGATGATCTAAGTAGAACACTTTAAGTGGATCCATATCAATAGATTTTCAGCAAGCGAAGATGCAAGCATATAGAAGGCACAAGGAAACACAAACAAAGATACATACGGGAAGAAGGCGAACGAAAAAGAGAGGGCGAATAAAATGGCAAGGGTGAAGTGGGGGAGAGGAAAACGAGAGGCAAATGGCAAATAATGTAATGCGAGAGATAAGGGATTGTGATGGGTACTTGGTATGTTGACTTTTGCGTAGACTCCCCGGCAATGGAGCCAGAAATCCTTCTTTCTATGTCTTGAGCTTGCGTTGGTTTTCCCCGAAGAGGAGAGGATGATGCAGGAGAGTAGCGTAAGTATTTCCCTCAGTTTTTGAGAACCAAGGTATCAATCCAGTAGGAGGCCACGCGCAAGTCCCTCGTACCTACACAAAGCAAATAACTCCTCGCAACCAACGCGAATAGGGGTTGTCAATCCCTTCACGGTCACTTACGAGAGTGAGATCTAATAGAGATGATAGATAATATTTTTGGTATTTTTGGTATAAAGATGCAAAGTAAAATAAAAAGCAAAGTAAAGAGCAAAGCAATAATAAAGCGTAGGAAGATTAATATGATGAAAATAGACCCGGGGGTCATAGATTTCACTAGTGGCTTATCTCAAGAGCATAAGTATTTTACGGTGGGTGAACAAAGTACTGTTGAGCAATTGACAGAATTGAGCATAGTTATGAGAGTATCTAGGTATGATCATGTATATAGGCATCACGTCCGAGACAAGTAGACCGACTCTTGCCTGCATCTACTACTATTACTCCACTCATCGACTGCTATCCAGCATGCATCTAGAGTATTAAGTTAATGAAAATAGAGTAGCGCCTTAAGCAAGATGACATGATGTAGAGGAATAAATTCATGCAATATGATAAATACCCCATCTTGTTATCCTCGATGGCAACAATACAATACGTGCCATGCAACCCTTTTTGTCACTGGGTAAGGACACCGCAAGATTGAACCCAGAGCTAAGCACTTCTCCCATTGCAAGAACTACCAATCTAGTTGGCCAAACCAAATGGATAATTCACAGAGGCTTGCAAAGATAACTCAATCATACGTAAAAGAATTCAGAGAAGATTCAAATATTGCTCATAGATAATCTTGATCATAAACCCACAATTCATCGTCTCAACAAACACACCGCAAAAAGAAGATTACATCGAATAGATCTCCACGAGAGAGGGGGAGAACATTGTATTGAGATCCAAAAAGAGAGAAGAAGCCATCTAGCTACTAACTATGGACCCGAAGGTCTGAGGTAAACTACTCACACTTCATCGGAGAGGCTATGGTGATGATGTAGAAGCCCTCCATGGTGGAATCCCCTTCCGGCGGAGCTCCGGAACAAGCCCCAAGATGGTATCTCATGGATACAGGAAATTGCAGCGGTGGAACTAGGTTTTTGGCTCTGTATCTGATCTGTTGGGGGTACGTAGGTATATATAGGAGGAAGGAGTTCGTTGGTGGAGCTTCAGGGGGCCCACGAGGCAGGGGGCGCGCCCTCCACCCTCGTGGCCGCCTCCCTCCTTTCTTGACCGAGGGTCTAAGTCTCCTGGATCTTATCCGATGAGAAAATCACGTTCCCGAACATTTCATTCCGTTTGGACTCCGTTTGATATTCCGTTTCTTCGAAATACTGAAATAGGCAAAAAAACAACAATTCTGGGCTGGGCCTCCGGTTAATAGGTTAGTCCCAAAAGTAATATAAAAGTGGAAAATAAAGCCCAATATAGTCCAAAACAATAGATAATATAGCATGGAGCAATAAAAAATTATAGATACGTTGGAGACGTATCATGACCCCATCAATAGTTTTTCTTTCGTACACGCTCTCACAACTTTTTTCTTTAGTTGTGAAGGAAATATTGGCTATGATCTGTGAATCATTGAGATGCATCAGCATGCTTGTTAGTTTTCCTTTGTATTTGACGGAATGTTGTAACAGAGCAACCTTGGATAGGAATGAAAATGGAGTGGAAAGTTTACGTTGTTCTGGAGAAAAAATGGAAACAGAGAGAAACCAACATTTCGTTTCGTTGGGTCGCACCATCGAGCAAAACCAACGTTTAAATCACGTCTGTCGTGTTCGTGTCTCACCCTCCTCCAAGGCTCGACCCACACGGTCGCTCGGCATGCCACTCACCGCAAACCGAGTATATGATAACTTTCCCGCCTGCTTGGCGATGGATCGTGCCATGGAGTACTAGCACTACTGGAAGCGATTGACGAGTTGGGGGAGGACAGCTAGCTGTAGCACGGACTCCCAAGAACTTTTTACATGCATGTCGTAGCCGGCTATTGCAACCTTTGAACGCGGAGCAGCCGCGTGCACCCGGAAGTGATGCGGGCGACGCTCTCTCGGTCGGCGCGCCGCTTCAATGCCGACGCCAGTGAGAGGTCGCGTCCGCTCTGGCCGGGCATGAATGCGACATCGACCGTTTGAGGCGGAAGCACGCGGGTGATGAAGAGGGTTCGGGTTGGTCAGACCGCCGTGGCAGCGGTCCGGACGTCGCAAACAAGAGATGTTGTACGTTAATATTGCTGCGTATATAATTAACAATGTAAATAATGTGCCGTTGGACAAATATGATTGGAGATGGAGATGGAAATTGAATTTTACGTAAACACGGATATGCATGTCTATGTCTATGTGTGTGTGCCGATTTCTCGCGACCGGAAGCGGGGCATGTTTTTGATCGAGTTTTCTTTCTTGGTACGTTAGAAAATCAGTTTGTCTAATTCACATCTAGATGTTATTTAAGGATATCACATCTAAGCTCCCACAAGTATATAATGTAGCAACAAGAAACAAAAAACTAGGAAAAAATAGACCACAAACAGAGTGGACATCAACTTAGATGTGACATAACTATGTCACATCTAGATGTGTCCTAGACAAACCCTTAAAAAATTGTCCGCCAGTTTTCGATTCTTTTTTCCGGGAACGCGCGTATTCTATTTAAAACCACTGCTATGGAGAGATTTTTTTACTCCATTATAGCCTCTTGTTTGATAGAGTTTCACGCGTCTCGCTCTCTCACCCTCTCCATATCAAAACAAGATGACAGTGTCCACTCTATCTCTCTCCTCACCGATGGTCACAGATCCGGCCGAATCCCGTCCGCTGCGGGAGGTGAGGAGGTGCAGCATTGACGTTGTCGCCGTCGGCGAAGGAGGAAGCCGATGCGCACCGTCCTCTCGGAGCCGGCGCTGGCGCGGACGAAGATCCTCCGCGCCCTTGTTCGCTACCATCATGTGGGCAGATCCCGCCCGCGCGCCTAAACGACATCTCGCCCACCTGAGGTATAACTTCTTGTACTGGTCCAGATCCCCAGGTCGCTGCGTGCGGGTTTTCTTCTATGCGACTACTCCCCAGCTCCCCATGCATAGTATCTAGGGTTCGTTGGCTGGTCCAACATCACCTACTAGTACTATTATAGAGGAAATGCCACTCGAAAAGTTGTCCTGATTTATGCCTCGGTGGAGGTATACATGTTGTTTCGACAAAAAGTACATGGTGGTTGTGTGGTCATTGTCCATACGGTGGTAGTACTATCACTGGTTAAATGAAGAAATGCTTTTTTTCTCGGGTATCCTGGTTTAGTTCCCATCAAGATATAATTATGATGCTTCTGTTTGTTGGTGTACTTTTCATTAATTCTTATTGACAATTGAGGTGTCGTTGCTAACCCTTTTTATATTTTTGAAACAGCGATCGTGTCTCCATACCGGGCATGTCTTCCTCAATTTTAGTGGAACTGCACAAAATTGGATGGCCATTGTTGTTCCGCCATCGTCTTCCTCGCCACGTGGTTCTTCCTTCCTCGAGCTTGATTACTTGAGAAGAAATAGACCACAGTGAGGATTTGTCGAACTTCATAGGTGCCTCACCCAAACTTGATGCCAAATGGATGATGCATCACCACGATGACCTATCGATGCTCATGGTTGCGCCTCATGGTTGCATCGGCTGGTGAAGCTGATCGATTTTCAATGAGAAACAAGCTGTCTTCCATCAGTGCTCTTTGATTGTTACACACAAAGATGATATCCTTCGTCAGTTCACCTTGGTTGCATTGGAGACGCAGTCGTCTTTCACGTTGGTGCAATTTTATCACACAATTGGCTATGAACCAAATGTTTCCTAGAAGAAGGATAGACGTTGGTACTAAGAGCATAAGTTTTGTATTGATTTCTAAGCCTTCTGACAGCTTTGTCTCCAGCTCCCCTGTAATTTTATTTGTCCAGCTATTAACTTTGATTTAAAAAATGGTGTGGACTAAAAACCTAGATGGACGTAGTAGCCCATCATTTTTATTTACTCCACATATTAGATTTGACTGAAGTCAAACTTTGTAATACTCTCAAACCTTTCCGATAATTGAAATTAAAATTATTTATTTGTACACACTCTCACCCTTTTCCGATAATTTGGCGCATTTGTGGTTGTTCACTTAAGGGAGGGTAGTGTACCACACGTGAAGGACAAGAAGTGCGACCATGACGTGTGGGCGTGGATCGTTAGTTCATCGGAAGTAGTACTAGTTTTCTTCACTTTACATTAAATAAAGAGTTTCATTTCGTACTTACACAATTTAAAACGATTGTTATGGAGAGAATAAGAAAACCACTCCACTATATATTAGTCGTATACATGAGAGTACTATATGGACGCAGCTTCATTGACTTAGTGCACCTGCCTTTGGGTTTATGATAGGTGGGCCCAAAATGTGGCTGGCTCACCTGTCATACAGCCAAAAGCAGGTGCAGTGAAGGCACCGGAGCTCATCCATTACTACAAGAGTATATATATAAGCGGGAGCCTCAGCGTTTGTTCGCTAGGGTTTGCACTCTCCACACACTCGCCGCACTACATATATGTTACACGCTGGAGGCTCAGCGTTCATTTGCTAGGGCACCGACCCCTTCTTCCTCGCTGTCGTACGTAGTGTGGGCAGATCCGGCCTCCCACCGCACGCCTTGCCACATCCCGACGACACTAAGGTATAAGTTTCTTTGAAACCGTCGTTGCTCTAGCTGCATGTGGATCTTTTTCGATCTGTAGTCGACTCTAGGTCTTGGTTCAAAGAGGAAAGAAGGGTGCGGTGGGCTGGAGCAAGAATCTAGGACGTGGTTCAATGAGGAAAGGAGGGGCGGAAAGTAGTATAGACTGGCTATCCAGCCGCTTTGTAGGTCGAAAAGGGAAAAAGGGGTAACCCAGTACACACATATGTAAGGAACCGATCTCTTTGTTGAAAAGGGAAAGAAACTGGGGGGTCGGGTAGTTTGTGCAGGACTAGATTTGCTGCCCTCACATAGGAAAAAGGTTCAAAGAGAACAAATACGGGACCAACGCATATATGCTGCTTGGTTACATACTCTGCATCACCCATTTATACGTGTGGATGCACATGGTGCTGGCATGTCCCATACAGCTATTTTGCTATTGTTAATCTAAGAATGCCGCCGGAAAATTGAAGCAATGCCGCTGTTAAAAGTAAATTACATTTTTTAACGAATGTTGTTTCAAGAGAATGTCTCTGTTAATATGAATCAATGCAATCGTTTTAGAAATGCTACTATCCTTTTTTTTCCTCTGTTAAAACAGGGGTATCGATTCAACTTGTTGCTATTGCGACATTTTGCTTCGCTACTCGAAACACTTATGTTTTAAGAGTGTTTTGTGCAGTTCAACTTGAATGTCACACCGGTGACTTTGCTTAATTTTTGTGGAACTGCACAAAAGGAGATTGAGATTTGTTTCCAGTCTTCGTGGCGAGTTGTTTCAAATCTTGGTCTCATCCACATGATGTGCAGTGTGCTTTGAGATGTTGTGCTACTTGTTTTGGTACTGTTTTAAATAAATGTCGAATTGAAGCTATTGTATTGCTGTCTTTTCCCATTAAGTAGTGAACAAAAATGGGACCAACCCAAACATGATGCTTGTTGCTTTGTTACAACAAATTCAGCATCACCCCCTTTATAAGCCAGTAATTTATGCCACTCTCGGAATTAACTACTGAATCTTATTTCAAAACAGCAACACTTGTTAGGGATTGGTGGGATTACCATTTTTGTGGCCGCATGTTTCATCCTCCTTTATTAGCCAGTAATTGATTCCTTTTTTCCCTCTGTTTAAACAGGGATATCTATTCAACTTGTTGCTATTGCGACATTTTGCTTCGCTACGCGAAACACTTTGCTTGATTTCAATGCAACTGCACAAAACGAGATTGGATTTCCTATTCGTGTTGGCAGATTCATATTTTATCCTGGTGGTCTCATGAAAGGTCAGTACAGGCCTTCATCCACATGATTGTGCAGTGTGCTTTGAGATGTTGTGCTACTTGTATTGGTACTGTTTTAAATAAATGTTGAATTGAATCTATTGTATTGCTGTCTTTTCCCATTAAGTAGTGAACAAAAATGGGACCAACCTAGACATGATGCTTGTTGCTTTGTTACAACAAACTCTGCATCACCCCCTTTATAAGTAGATGGAAGCACATACTGTTGTTGCGCCCACTCTCCCTCGAACTGTTTATGCTTTTCGTTAATCTAATGCATTGGTAAAATTAAGCAATGCCACTCTCGTAATTAATTAACTACTGAATCTTATTTCAAAACTGCAACACTTGTTAGGAATGGTACTATCCTGCTTTGTAGTTCTTTCTACATGTTTAACCAAGGTATTGTTAAGATAATGTCACTTTTAAAATGAATCAGTTGCATTGTTTTAGGAATGGTACTTTTCGCTTTGTCGTTCTTTATACATGTTGAAACAAGGCATTGTTAAGATAATGTCTCACTCAATATGAATGAATCACACTGATGGAGAATTGCTACTCTCCTGCTTTGTTTCCCATTAAGATAAAGTAGATCAGTAGATGCTTTTCTTCTGGGAGTAAAAGTCATCAACCGTTATTTCTCAGTAATTGTTTCCATTATACCTATTTTTGCTTACAGGGATATCAAAATTAAAGCTCGGTTTTATTCCGACTTCAATTTTAGTTGAACTGCACAAAAGGAGCCAATGTGTCCATGGCAAACTGCTGCATTACTGGGTCCAGTTGGTCGTTCCACTTTGCAGAAAGAATCATTCACTGTTTGCGCTACATTACAAAAGGAATGACCTAGAAGCTTTACAGAGTATTATTAGACACCGGTGACATGACTAGTCTGCAGAGACCATTGGCAATTTAACAACACGTGGAGTGCCCTGGGCAAAAAGTGCCCAAACAAGTACAAGAAGCTACGACAGGACTCCACGATCATAGGCATTACATATTTTGAATGCAAAAATCTTGTCAAAGTTTAATCATTGATGTTAGCAAGAAGACGTTAGTTTAATATATTGGAATTGGAAAACCTTGTCAAAATTTTCTCATTGATGTTAGCCGGAAGACATGCATTTGATATTTTTGAGTGGGACGCCCTTGCTGTGAGCAGTGTTGAGTGTTTTTTCCTATTCTTGTGTTCAATTTAGAAGTAAATAGTTACTCTGCTGAGATATTCCTGTGTTAAGAGTTTGTTCTGAATATTGTCTATGTAATGACAGGCCTTGTTTGATTGCAAAGTTGAGCTTGGAGTGTTGTTGCATGCGGCATCGCGAGCTGTTCACCGTGCCTCCTGAGAATAATGCTTCGTATTGTTTTGCATGTCGATCTAATGCTAGTGATTTGCTTGTTAAGAAGATCATCCTCTTCTGTTGTTTCCGTGCTTAAGAAGTTCATCGTATGATGTTTCATTCATAGCCTATACGACAAGTCGGGTAGGTTAGACGTGAAACCATATGATCTTCCGACCAACCCATGATATTAGGCTGTGATTAGATCATCGTTTTCCAACCAAAACCGCTTGTAAAACTGACGCTTGTAAATTAAAGCAGATGGTCTCGGGCGAAGGCGCTTGGTTGGTCGATTTCGACTAGTAAAATATCGGAAGTACTTCACACACGATAAAAACACTGAAACGACACTCGGATGATTGCTAATCCAGCCGTTAGCTGTTGTTTCAGCCTTGCCCATGGATGGCATGATACGCACGTCGTGCATGTATCATCTGGTAATGTCGTCCATATAGCAGTTCTCGTAAAATATACACTGGTCTCTCAAATTACACACGTAACCCGCCGGTTTTACTTACAGACCTCGGGGCCCTCGGTTTCATTATGCCTGTATTTTACGCGTTGTTTCCAATGACATCGTCAACGAACATGAGGATTCAGGAGATGACTTTATTTTGACTGGATGACACTAGGGACCCATTAGGGCCATAGCCGTACGTACGCAAGTGCCTCCTTATTATGTACTCCCTCCATTCCTAAATATAGGGTGTATAGTTTTTGGCACGAAAATTAAAGAACGCACGTGGAGGGAAAACTTCACAAGTTTTGGGCGAGATTTCACCTGACTATTTGACATGACAAAATAGAGGAGCTTGCTTGATATAAGAAAATGTAATCAAATCCCTAAAAAATTATCCAAACGAGTGGTGCAACGCAATACACCTTATATTTTGGGTTTTTTCTCAAAAAACTATACACCATATATCGAGGAACGGAGGGAGTACAACTATATTTTTTTTGCTTTGTCCTGGTTTCCTGACATCACGGTCCCACACCATTGTCAACCTATGTAGTCAATATAAACGAGAGAATTGCACAAGGTGCGGCCGACAGCTGGGACCAAGCAACTCGAGCAGTATTTGTGTTTTTGAGGCGTGAGCACTGCAGAGTTTTTCTTGGTGATGATTTCGTTGTTGTTCAGAGGAGAGCAGGGTATTAACTAGGCGGGCTGTGGCCCGTCTAGCCCAGGCAAGGTCAACTTGTTATTCTCCGCCCTGCTGGGCTGCAAATCTTTCCTAGGAGGGATGCATTAGGCTTAACAGGAAAATTGGCTTTAAAAAAATAATAAATGGGATGTAATTATAAAAACTGGGCAGTAACTATAAAAATGCACCAAACACGAAATTAGTTTATAAAATATTATTTATGGATTTTGAAAATCTTAAATTTTCATTGTTCTTGCCAAGAATGTTTCGTTGGATTTTTACGTAATACAAATTTATATTTAATCTGACTAGAAATTTCAGGATAAAAATATTTCGGATCCCATCAAAATGTTGGAAATTTTATTGAATTCTGTCTTCAACGGTTGGTTGAAATTATTAATCGTTGTCCTAGCTAGAAAATGGGTTGTACTTTTAACAAACTGTAAATGGGCTGTTGTAACTTCCATTAGAATTCAAAAATGGGTTGTACATTCTTACAAAACGCAAATGGGCTATAAGTTCTCTGCCACACACTTGTGGGCCTACTAAGTGACGCGTCCCCTAAAAAAAATAAGTTGACACGTATGCAAGGCTTTGCCAACTTATTATAGTCAACACATGGTTCTAGCAGCAGTGGCCGTTGGATGTCTATCCAACGAATGTCGTGCTTCTTCAATCTCGGATATTCTTAGCTTCGGCCGCCCAAAAAATGATTCCTCCCCGTGACATCTAGGGCGCACCGTTTCAGAAGCTGACCTGCGGGCCTACTAAGTTGGAGCGTACCAAGGGCTTTTTCAACTTGGTCAATATAAACGATTCTAGCTTCAGTGACCGTACGATGTCCATCCAACGGCCGTAGTGCTTCTTCAACCTCTAGTCTTCTTGGTCCAGCCACCCAAAGCAGCGCCGGTCGTGGCGCCTGCTCCTGCCTCTCGTGGCCGGCTGTGCTGCCGCGGAGGCCTCACCGCCCCCATACTACTCCCACCGCTGGCCAGGCCATCCCTCCACTCACCCACACCCCCTGTTATTCTGCGGCGATGGCAGCCTCACACCGCAGTCGAACGAGTGAACCCTCGTACTCCTCTCCGCACGGGCTTCCACTGCTGCGTCTTCCCCGGCTCCACGTCGTCCCATTCCTAGGCATCGCCGTCGTCCACCACCCTGGTGCTCTCGGCGCGGGGTGGTCAACGTAGTCAACGACCGACTTCCATCGGAAGAGTACTGTAGGTGAAGACGCTGACAGCTGGGTCCACGGCGACCGTAAGGAAGTGCCTCCTTATTACGCGCAAAATAATTATTCCTCCACCTGACAGCAGGGACCCACCAGACAGGCCACCTTATTTCACGAAAAAAACGTTCCCCCCGCTGTCAGCTCGGACCCACCAGAAGTGCCTCCTTATTACGCACAAAAAAATGAATAACCCCTGCTAGCTGGGACCCACCTTGGTGCGAGGCTGACTTGTGGTCCTACTAAGTTGACGGGGACGGAGGGCTTTGTCAACTTAGTCAATATGAACGATTCTAGCTCTAGTGACCGTACGATGTCCATCCAACGGTTGTAGTGCTTCTTCAACTTCTGGTCTTGTTGCTCCAGCCGCCCAAAGCAACGCCGGTCGTGCCACCTGCTCCTGCCTCCTATGGCCGGCTGTGCTGCCGCGGAGGCCTCACCGCCCCCTTCTATTCCCACCGCTGGCCAGGCCCTGCAGCGACGGCAGCCTCACACCGCAGCCGAATGAGTGAACCCTCATACTCCTCTCCGCGTGGGCATCCACTGCCGCATCTTCACCGGCTCCGCATCGTCCCCTTCCTAGGCCCCGTCGTCATCCACCGCCCTGGTGCTCTCGGCGCGGCGTGGTCAAGGAACGACTTCCATCGTACGTGGACTGTACGTGGAGAGGCTGACAGCTGGGTCCACGGCCGCCAGCAAGGAAGTGCCTCCTTATTACGCGGAAAATAATGATTCCTCCACCGACAAATAGGGACCCACCGGACGGGCCACCGATTTCATGAAAAAACATTTCCCGATCGCTGGGACCCACCAGCTAGACCTTCGCCGCAAGGAAGTGCGTCCGGGCAAAAAAAACGATTAAGCCCCACCGCTGGGACCCACCAGCTACATCTTCGCACGCAAGGAAGTGCCCGATCGGGACCCACCTGGTCGAAGCGTACGTAGCGTTGTCATTCTGGTCGCGAACGTGTACGTACATACTGGTCGTTGTAGAGGCGCGCACGTGTGGTAGTACAGGCGCGCACGTAGCATGTACACGTACGTACAACGGCTAGGGTGCAAGAAAGAAAATACGGTCACGTATGTGTACATACGGGCGGGGTCTCGAATGCCTACTCGCGCATACATACGGCGAAGGCTCCTGTACATGGCTGGGTCGGAACGGAGAATCAGCGTCGTCGTCATGCTCATGGGGAGGCAACGGAATGCATCGTGTTCATGGGGAGGCAACGGAATGCGTCGTGTTCACCGAGAGGCAACGAAACGCGTGGGAGCCAACCGGCTGGGTCGGAACGGAATGCGTGGTCGTGTTCATCGGGAGGACTTGGACGGAACATGCGATGGAAACGAGGCCTGGTGTACCGCACAACGGAGGAAACAGACCTCCTATGTTCGGAATGGGGTCCTGTTTATCGGGAGGGGTCCGCGCATCCAAAAGCGGAGGAAACGGACCTCCTACGGTCGCAAACGGGGTCCTATTGATCGGGGTGGGTACCGCAAAACGGACGAAACGGACCTCCTACGGTCAAACGGGGTCCCGTTGATCGGGAGGGTGTGGCGTATCGCAAAACGGATTTAAACGGACCTCCTACGGTCAAACGGGATCCTGTTCATCGGGAGGGTGTGGCTTACCGCAAAACGGGACTCCACGGGATACAGTTCATCTCCACCGTCGACCTCCTCCAGCCTCCACGGGCTACCGTCGACCTCCTCCACCTCCACGGGCTCCTGTTCATCCAGCCTCCATCGCGCTACTCCACCGCCATTGTTCAACCACCCCTCCACCGCTTCTCGCTCATCCAGCCCTCCACACCACGGGTCCTGTTCAACCACCCTCCACGGGCACCCTCCACCATCTCTGCTCATCCAGCCCTCCACACCACGGGTCCTGTTCATCCAAAGGCAACGCCACCGCCATCGCTCATCCAACCCCCGCAACACTCACTATTCATCCAATCGACCGCTTCGATTAGCGGCGGAGTGAAGGAATCGCCGATCGGGTTCGATTAATAGCCATCGATCGATCGCTCGGGTTCGATAACGTAGCTCGCGGTCAATCGCCGGGTTCGATTCCATACCCAACGCCTCGCTCGGGCTCGATTAGAAATAACGCCTACACACATGCGTGTACGTGTCGAGAAAGCGCGCATCGCCGCCCCGACCTCCCAACGTAACCAGAACTCCCGAAATTTTCCTCCCCTCGCTTCTACCACGGTTTTTCCATCATGGACGGCCCAAAGAATGTCATGCAGCTGCGTCTCCGCCCGCCGGACGAAAAGCCCATTTTCTGTCATGATTTTTTTCATAGAAGTAGGAGCCCACCACATCTATGATGATACCGGGTTTTGTCACAATTATCGTCATAGAAGTGTCATATGTATGACAGAATTTTTTTTCGTTCGGCCCAAAATGTCACGGATGTGTCTTTTTTTTGTAGTGTCTGCTCTGTCACGCCATTGTGCGTGTTTTATTTGCATACACTGCTGACCCATCACTTTAAAGATACTTGGCGGATAAGAAGGATGGCAAAGTGAACAAAGTTATATTTGATATACATGTCATTGATGTGTACTTTACTAGTGTTTATAGCAACCCCTCGGTATTTGATACTAGTTCAGTTGCTAAGAATAGTAACTCGAAACAAGAGTTGCAAAATAAACAGAGACTAGTTAAGGGCGAGGTGACGATATGTGTTGGAAATGATTCCAAGTATGATAAGATCACCATCGCACACTCCCTTTACCTTTGGGATTAGTGTTGAACCTAAAATAAATGTTATTTGGTGTTTGCGTTGAGCATGAATATGATTAGATCATGTTTATTGCAATATGGTTATTCATCGAAGTCAAAGAATAATTGTTGTTCTATTTACATGAATAAAACCTTCTATGGTCATACAATCAATATAAATGGTTTATTGAATCTCGATCGTGTTGATACACATATTCATAATATTGATGCCAAAAGATGCAAAGTTGATAATGATAGTGCAACATATTTGTGGCACTGCCGTTTAGGTCATATTGGTGCAAAGCGCATGAAGAAACTCCATGCTGATGGGCTTTTGGGATCACTTGATTATGAATCATTTGATGCTTGCGAACCATGCCTCATGGGCAAGATGACTAAGACTCCGTTCTCCGGAACAATGGAGCGAGCCACTAACTTATTAGAAATAATACATACCGATGTATGCGGTCCAATGAGTGTTGAGGCTCACGGCGGGTATCATTGTTTTTTGACCTTCACAGATGATTTGAGCAGATATGTGTATATCTACTTGATGAAACGCATGTCTGAAACACTTAAAAAGTTCAAAGATTTTCAGAGTGAAGTAGAGAATCATCGTAACAAGAAAATAAAGTTTTTATGATCTGATCGCAGAGGCAAATATTTGAGTTATGAGTTTGGCCTTCAATTAAAACAATGTGGAATAGTCTCACAAACTCATGCCACCTGGAACACCACAGCATAATGGTGTGTCCGAACGCATAACCGTACTTTATTGGATATAGTGCAATCTATGATGTCTCTTACCGATTTACCACTATCGTTTTGGGGTTATGCATTAGAGATAGCTACATTCACGTTAAATAGGGCACCGTCTAAATCCATTGAGACGACATCGTATGAGTTATGGTTTGCCAAGAAACCTAAGTTGTCGTTTCTTAAAGTTTGAGGTTGCAATGCTTATGTGAAAAAGTTTCAATCTGATAAGCTCAAACCCAATTCGGAGAAGTGTGTCCTCATAGGATACCCAAAAGAAAATGTTGGGTACACCTTCTATCACAGATCTGAAGGCAAGATCTTTGTTGCTAAGAATGGATCCTTTCTAGAGACGGAGTTTCTCTCGAAAGAAGTGAGTGGGAGGAAAGAAGAACTTGATGAGGTAATTGTACCTTCTCCTGAATTGGAAAATATTTCATCACAAAAATCAGTTCCAGTGATGCCTACACCAATTAGTGAGGAAGATTAATGATGATGATCATGAAACTTCAGATCAAGTTACTACCGAACCTCGTAGGTCAACCAGAGTATGGTCTGCACTAGAGTGGTACAACAATCTTGTTCTGGAGGTCACGTTACTTGACCATGACGAACCTACGAACTATGAGGAAGCGATGATGAGCCCAGATTCCGCGAAATGGCTTAAGGCCATGAGATCTGAGATGGGATCCATGTATGAGAACAAAGTGTGGACTTTGGTTGACTTGCCCGATGATCGGCAAGCCTTAGAAAATAAATGGATCTTCAAGAGGAAGACATACGCTGATAGTAGTGTTACTATCTACAATGATAGACTTGTCGAAAAAGGTTTTTGACAAAGTTCAAGGTGTTGACTACGATGAGATTTTCTCACTTGTAGCAATTCTTAAGTCTGTCCGAATCATGTTAGCAATTGCCATATTTTATGAAATCTGGCAAATGGATGTCAAAACTACATTCCTTAATGGATTTCTTAAAGAAGAGTTGTATATGATGCAACCAGTAGGTTTTGTCGATCCTAAAAGTGCTAACAAAATGTGCAAGCTCCAGCGATCCATCTATGGACTGGTGCAAGAATCCCGGAGTTGGAATATACACTTTGATGAGTTGATTAAAGCATATAGTTTTATACTTGCGATAGAGCCTGTATTTACAAGAAAGTGAGTGGGAGCACTACAGCCTTTCTGATAAATATATGTGAATGACATATTGTTGATCGGAAATGATGGAGAATTTTCTGGAAAGCATAAAGGAGTGTTTGAAAGTAGTTTTTCAATGAAAGACCTCGATAAAGTTACTTACATATTGAGAATCAAGATCTATAGAGATAGATCAAGACTCTTGATAAGTTTTTTCAATGAGTACATACCTTGACAAATTTTTGAAGTAGTTCAAAATGGAACAGTCAAAGAAGGAGTTCTTGCCTGTGTTGTAAGGTGTGAAGTTGAGTAAGACTCAAAGCCCGACCACGGCAGGAGATAGGAAGAGAATGAAAGTCATTCCCTATGCCTCAGCCATAGGTTTTGTATAAGTATGCCATGCTGTGTACCAGACCTATTGTATACCCTGCACTGTGTTTGGCAAGGGAGTACAATAGTGATCTAGGAGTAGATCACTGGACAGCGGTCAAAATTATCCTTAGTGGAATAAGGATATGTTTCTCGATTATGGAGGTGACAAAAGGTTCGTCGTAAAGGGTTACGTCGATGCAAGTTTTGACACTGATCCAGATGACTCTAAGTCTCAATCTGGATACATATTGAAAGTGGGAGCAATTAGGTAGAGTACCTCTGTGCAGAGCATTGTTGACATAGATATTTGCAAAATACATACGGATCTGAATATGGCAGACCCATTGACTAAACTTCTCTCACAAGCAAAACATGATCACACCTTAGTACTCTTTGGGTGTTAATCACATGGCGATGTGAACTAAGATTACTGACTCTAGTAAACCCTTTGAGTGTTGGTCACATGGTGATGTGAACTATGAGTGTTAATCACATGGTGATGTGAATTATTGGTGTTAAATCACATGGCGGTGTTTACTAGATTATTGACTCTAGTGCAAGTGGGAGACTGAAGGAAGTATGGCCTAGAGGCAATAATAAAGTTGTTACTTATATTTCCTTATATCATGATAAATGTTTACTATTCATGCTAGAATTGTATTAACCGGAAACTTAGTACATGTGTGAATACATAGACAAACAGAGTGTCACTAGTATGTCTCTACTTGACTAGATCGTTGAATCAAAGATGGTTAAGTTTCCTAGCCTTAGACATGAGTGTCGGTGGGAAACGACACCTATGGGATGACTGGAATCCCTTCTACGGTTGCGGGGCGCGGGGATCGTGAGAAGAGCGGGACCGACAGGTGACACAAGGGGGATTTACCCAGGTTCGGGCCGCAAGGATGCGTAAAACCCTAGTCCTGCTTTGGTGGATGTATTTAGTGTTCTTGAGCTCTTGAACTAGCTCTAGGTGCTGCGAAGTTCCAAAGAGCCGAATCCTTTTCCTGGTCGCCTCAGGCCTCCTTTTATAGGAAAAGGGGTCGCCACAGTGGCAAGCAGGAGGTGGAAAGGGTACAATGCTGCGAGGTTATCCCTCGTATTATAGGACAAGACGCATTTAATGCGAGGCTTAGGTGTCCCTTCGCTTTATTGGGGACGGGGGCGAGGCCCGTCCCGTCCGTGGCCGCTCCTTCTTGCTTCGACACACGCCCTGGCCAGCGACGCATGCGGTGCCATGTAGGCAGGCAGGCAGCTGAGGTGGCACGGTGGTGGAGCCTCCAAGAAGGATTGCATGCCACCACGCAGGTGCCTGCCCAGCTGGTTGGGTCGGCAGCTGCATGTGAACGATGGCGAAGGCTTATCTGGTGTGGGCCTGACAGTGGCCCAGCTGGTGTGTGTTGGCGGGGGCTTTGTCGGGTGGCCCGGCAAGGGTCTTGCCAGGTGGCCCGGCAAGGGTCTTGCTGCGGCACGCTGGCTTCCCCAGCAAGGGTCTTGCCGGGTGGCCCGGCAAGGGTCTTGCCGTGGCGCGCTGGTCTCCCCGGCAAGGGTTTTGCCGGGGGTCTTGTGGGTTTCTTGGGTGAGGATGGTTGTCCTCTTATCCTCATTTGATCTTGAGCATTCTATGTCTTCACAAAGATCTGCATGCCACCACGGAGGTGCCTCCCGAGCCCTGCCCCAACGCATTTGTCTGAGCATTGGTGGGCTCAAGGGTGGCTCGCTCGGCTGGTGTGGGCGGGCTGCCCGGCAAGGTCTTTGGGGCACTGGGCTGCTCAGCAAGGGTCCTCGCCTGGAAAACATGCTTCGTCCATCTGATCCTTGTGGCCTTGGTCCTTGTTGTTGCTTCATTTGCCTTGTGGCCTTGGCTTCTCTCCGGCTTCCCCTTCCTGCCGTGTCTATGCATGGTCGTAGTGGGAGGCTCTGACTTCCCGTGCACAAGTAAAGGGGTCAAAAGCAGAGCCCCTACTTGTGTACACCGACAATGAGTTGTCATTTGATTAACGAGATCACATCATTAGAGAATGATGTGATTGACTTGACCCATTCCGTTAGCTTAGCACTTGATCGTTTAGTATATTGCTATTGCTTTCTTCATGACTTATACATGTTCCTATGACTATGAGATTATGCAACTCCCGAATACCGGAGGAACACTTTGTGTGATACCAAACTTCACAACGTAACTGGGTGATTATAAAGGTGCTCTACAGGTGTCTCCGATGGTACTTCTTGAGTTGGCATAGATCAAGATTAGGATTTATCACTCCGATTATCGGAGAGGTATCTCTGGGCCCTCTCGGTAATGCACATCACTATAAGCCTTGCAAGAAATGTGACTAATGAGTTAGTTGCGGGATGATGCATTACGGAATGAGTAAAGAGACTTGCCGGTAACGAGATTGAACTAGGTATGGTGATACCGACGATCAAATCTCAGGCAAGTAACATATCGATGACAAAGGGAACAACGTATGTTGTTATGTGGTTTGACCGATAAAGATCTTTGTAGAATATGTAGGAGCCAATATGAGCATCCAGGTTCCGCTATTGGTTATTGACCGGAGATGTGTCTCGGTCATGTCTACATAGTTCTCGAACCCGTAGGGTCCGCACGCTTAACGTCCTGCGATGATTTGTATTATGAGTTATGTGATTTTATGACCGAAGTTTGTTTGGAGTCCCAGATGAGATCGGGGACATGACGAGGAGTCTCGAAATGGTCGAGGCATAAAGATTGATATATTGGAAGGCTATATTCGGACATCGGACAGGTTTCGAGTGATTCGGGTATTTTTCGGAGTACCGAGGAGTTACGAGAATTCGTATTGGACATTAATGGGCCATATGGGAAAGGAGAGAAAGGCCTCAAGGGTGTCCGCGCCCCTTCCCCATGTCTTGGTCCGGTGGACTAGGAAAGGCGCCCCTTCCTTCCTTCTCCTTCTCCCTTCCCTTTTTCATATTCCATGTGGGAGGTGGAATCCTACTAGGACTAGGGAGTCCTAGTAGGACTCCACACTTTGGGTGCGCCCTATGAGAGCCGGCCTCCTCCTCCCTCTATCCTTTATATACATGGCCAGGGGGCACCCCATAAACAGAAGTTGATCATTGATCTCTTAGCCGTGTGCGGTGCCACCCTCCACCATAATCCACCTCGGTGATATCGTTGCAGTGCTTAGGCGAAGCCCTGCGCCAGTAGCTTCATCATCATCACCGTCATCACACTGTCATACTGACGAAGCTCTCCCATGACACTCTGCTGGATCATGAGTTCGCGCGAAGTCACCTAGCTAAACGTGTGTAGATCGTGGAGGAGCCGTACGTTCGGTGCTAGGATCGATCGGATCGTGAAGACGTATGACTACATCAACTGCATTGATAAAATGCTTCCACTCTCGGTCTACAAGGGTACATGGACATACTCTCCCGCTCGTTGCTATGCATCACCAAGATGGATCTTGCGTGTGCGTAGGAATTTCTTTGAAATTACTGCGTTCCCCAACACAGGACGATCCGGAGGCTTCAACCCGTCAAGAGTAGAAGTCTGAAGTCATGAGCCGGTGCCAGTCATAACGTTTTGATGCTATATATTAAAAAGATTTGTCCTTTTGGGCCGTCAGATGCCTTGTAATAGGCTAGTTAAACAATTATGCTCTGTCACGCCATTGTGCGTGTTTTATTTGCATAACACTGCTGATCCATCACTTGAAGATCTGCCACTTATGTTGTATGATATTACCAAATATACATGCCAGATTTATCATTTTTCCTGCACATGAACAGATAACAAGTACCCTGGCGGTTTACCCCAGGGCGGGTCACAATGCCCCGTATAAAAACCATTGATGACTAAATAGTCCATAACCGGGGCCGGTTTATCAAAACCTTATGAGGGAGTCCTGGATTAGGGGGTATCCGGACAGCCGGACTATATCCTTTGGCCGGACTGTTGAACTATGAAGATACAAGATTGAAGACTTCGTCTCGTGTCCGGACGGGACTCTCCTTGGCATGGAAGGCAAGCTTGGCGATACGGATATGTAGATCTCCTCCCATTTTAACCGACTCTGTGTAACCCTAGCCCCCTCCGATGTCTATATAAACCGGAGGGTTTAGTCCGTAGGACCAACAACAATCATACCATAGGCTAGCTTCTAGGGTTTAGTCTCTACGATCTCGTGGTAGATCAACTCTTGTACTACTCATATCATCAAGATCAATCAAGCAGGAAGTAGGGTATTACCTCCATCGAGAGGGCCCGAACCTGGGTAAACATCGTGTCCACTGCCTCCTGTTACCATCTGCCTTAGACGCACAGTTCGGGACCCCCTACCCGAGATCCGCCGGTTTTGACACCGACATTGGTGCTTTCATTGAGAGTTCCACGGTGCCGTCGATGTAAAGCTGGATGGCTCCTCCGATCATCGATAACAATGCGGTCCAGGGTGAGGTTTTCCTCCCCGGACAGATCTTCGTATTCGGCGGCTTCGCACTGTGGGCCAACTCGCTTGGCCATCTGGAGCAGATCGAGAGCTACGTCCCTGGCCACCAGGTCTAGTTTGGAAACTTGAATTACACTACCGATGTCGTGGAGACTCAATCTTGACGGATTGAGCCCATGCCGTGTGCCGCCACGATCACGGCGAGCACGATGTAGCTCTGCCGTCGGACGGTGTTCGAAATCACGCCAAGCAACCACTCCGGCCTTCAATGCAGGGCGGACTGCGCCATCCGAGGACGGGCGGATAGACCCCGCCTTGGAGGCTGCACCCTCAGTGGTGATAGAGCCGAATACTGACCTTACCCCTCACGAGAACCGTGACGCCGAACCGCTAGACTCGTCTCTGGCCACGGATTCCGAACCGCCTGGGCCCATTCCTATCGAAACCGCGGATATCTTTCAGCACTCGCCCTTCGGCGATGTACTAAACTCGTTAAAGTCTCTCTCCTTGTCAGGAGAACCTTGGCTGAACTATGTCCGGCTAGAATGGGATGCGGATGACGAAGAAATTCACTCCCACCCACCACCCACTTAGTAGCCACTGTCGATGATTTAACCGACATGCTCGACTTCGACTCCGAAGACATCGATGGTATGGACAACTATGAAGGAGACGAACAAGAACCACTGCCCACGGGGCACTGGACCGCCACCTCATCATATGATATATATATGGTGGATACACCCAAACAAGGCAATGGCGAAAAGACAGCGGAGGATGACCCCTCCAAGAAGCAACCCAAGTGTCGACGTCAGGGGCGCCGCTCTAAGTATCGCCACAGCAAAAGCGGTGATACCGGCACAGGACATAACAGTACTCCAGACAGTGCTGAAGATGATGACAATCCCCTCCAGCAAGATCTAGAGCCGAAGACGAAGTGAGCCTCGATGACGAAGAATTTGTCGTACCCGAGGATCCCGTCGAGCAGGAGCGCTTTAAGCACCGGCTTATAGCCACAACAAATCGCCTTAAGAAAAAACAGCAACAGCTTCGAGCTGATCAGGATTTGCTAGCAGACAGATGGACTGAAGTCCTTGCGGCCGAGGAATACGAACTCGAACGCCCTTCCAAGGGTCACCCAAAGCGCAGGATGCTACCCCGACTTGAGGAGGAAGCATATGACGCGGCTGATCGGCCACCTCGTGGCCGAGACAGAGAGGCATTTCAGCCAGAAGCTCAGCCCGCACCCCACCGCCACTCAAACAAAAATACCAAGGCACCGGGAAACACGCGAGACCTGCGAGACGTATTGGAAGACAGGGCAAAACACGCAAGATCAATCTACGGATCACGAGGGCACGCCCCTACGTGGGACGGTGACCGCCACGCCGGATACAGTAAAAGCAAATCCGGCCGGGCCGAATACAGTAGGCAAGACTCATTTGAGATGCGCCGCGATATAGCCCAGCACAGAGGCGCGGCACACCCCCTATGCTTCACTGACGAAGTAATGGAGCATGAATTCCCACAGGGTTTTTAACCCGTAAATATCGAATCATATGATGGCACAATAGATCCCGCGGTATGGATCGAGGACTTCCTCCTCCACATCCACATGGCCCGTGGTGATGATCTACATGCCATCAAGTACCTCCCGTTAAAACTTAAAGGACCAGCTCGGTATTGGCTGAATAGCTTGCCAGCAGACTCCGTTGGCTATTGGGAGGATCTGGAAGACGCATTCCTCGACAACTTCCAAGGCACTTATGTGCGACCACTAGATGCCGATGACTTGAGCCACATAATTCAGCTGCCAGGGGAATCGGCCAGGCAATTCTGGACATAGTTCCTAACCAAGAAAAATCAAATTGTCGACTGTCCGGATGCAGAGGCCTTAGCGGCATTTAAGCACAACATCCGTGATGAGTGGCTCGCCCGGCACCTCGGCCAGGAAAAGCCGAAGTCTATGGCAGCCCTCACGACACTAATGACCCGCTTTTGTGCGGGAGAGGGTAGTTGGCTGGCTCGCAGCATCAACATATCAAGAAATCTTGGCACTTCGGATACCAAGGACAGTAATGGCAGGCCATGTCGCAGCAAACACAAGCTCCAGAACAACAGCGATAACACCGGGGATACGACAGTCAATGCCGGATTCAGAGGCTCTAAACCCGGTCAGCAGAAAAAGCAATTCAAAAGAAGCACTCCGGGCCCGTCCAGTTTGGACCGCATACTCGATCGTTCGTGTCAAATACACGGCACCCCCGATAAGCTAGCCAATCACACCAACAGAGAATGCTGGGTGTTCAAGCTGGCCGGCAAGTTAAACGCCGAAAACAAGGACAAGGGGCTGCACAGCGATGATGAGGAGGAGCCACGGCCGCCGAACACGGAGGACACAAGAGGTCCCCCGCCCACAAGTGAGGACGGTGAACATGATATATGCAACCCACATCCCCAAGAGGGAACGGAAGCGTGCACTAAGGGGCGTATATGCGCGGAGCCCGTCGCCCAAAGTTCAACCCATGGTCCTCTTGTCCGATCACCTTCGATCGCGAGGACCACCCACTAGTATCCGTCATGGCGGATCTTCCGCGTGGTCTTAGACCCCATCATTGATGGATTTCACCTCACCCAGTCCTTATGGGCGGCGGCATAGCCGGAACCTGCTTTATCGGGATACTGGTCGCGCAAAATGGGTATAGACCCTCGAGGATCAAACCCACAAAAACGACCTTTAAAGGCGTCATCCCAGGTGTAGAGGCCCATTGTACGGGCTCAATCACACTCGAAGTGGTCTTCGGATCACCGGACAACTTCCGAAGCGAGGAGTTAATCTTCGACATCGTCCCATTTCGCAGCGGCGAACTACGTTTGCAAGATTCAACGCAGTACCGCATTATGCATACCTTAAGCTCAAGATGCCAGGACCTAGGGGGGTCATCACAATCAATGGAAACACAGAGCGGTCGCTCCGTACGGAGGAGCACACTGCGGCCCTCGTAGTGGAGGCACAAAGCAGCCTTTTAAGGCAATCCACCAGTTCGGCGATAAAGCCCCCGGACACCGTCAAACGCGTCCGGAGCAACCTGCAACAGGGTCGCCTGGCACGCTCAGAGCTCGCCTAGCAATTCGGCCCCCGCCCTAGCCTCAGTCGAACGGCAAAATTCGTGCCACGTGTACGTAATTACGCATTGAAAATACCATAGGCGTCGGCGGGGGCACGATCAAGGCACGTCCCACAATGCGGCTCAACCGCACTAGGGGCTTACTATCTTAATCATTCTCTTTCTTTCAGGACTTTACTCTCTGGAAGCCCTATCCGACAGTACGATTGCCGGACACATGATACAACATCCAAGGAGGCAGGAAGCTACGTTGTACAATGGAATCCCCAGTACGCCAGGGGCTTCCGTATACCCCATAACACGATGTGAGAAGTCCGAACACTCTTAACAGTGCCGCACCCCGAACTTATAGCATTATATGCATCAACTCCGAATCATGTCTTGGGTAAATAGTTGGGTTTGGCGGGCTCCCATGTTTTGGTACCTTACGTTCCGCTATATCGGCTAAGGTAGCACTGGGAGAACTACTGCGATTGTGTCCCGGTTCTTCCGGACGAGCACCTCAGTAGAGAAAGCTAAAACTGACTGTCATGATAAGGCGAGAGGTGGTTGCTGTTCGAGAGGTCTCAAGTCCCTAAAGACTTTTTCCGCTTCGGGCGAGGAGTCGGCTTTGTTCGACTTAGGCGTGTATAAAACGCCCCAAATTCGGCCCTCCGAATACTAGGGGCTTTGCCAAAATTTAAAATTGTAGACTTATATGGCTAAGTGAGAGTGATAAAGCATTATAGTCCGATTGCCTGGTTCGTTGCGCTGAGCACCTCCCTCGAAGGACCCAAAAATGGGAAAAAGAGTGCTCAGATTTATCCTGAACACCCCAGCACTAGTTGGATGGGGGCAGAAGCCGACGACTAGCCAACTCTCAGATTTTATAAACGGCTGCACATAAGGTAATATTTTAAATACAAAAGAGTTGCATAGCGCACATGAACTAGTTTTCATAATACAGGATCACATGAGCAAGTTCATTCAAAAATTACATCTTTGGAACACTTGTCCGCCAGAAGACGGGCACCCTACAGGACACCCTCATAATACATTTCAGGGTGGCGATGCTCCTTGCCCTGCGGCGGCCCCTCCTTCACCAGCTTCTCGGCGTCCATCTTGGCCCAGTGCACCTTCCTTGCGGGCAAAAGCCTGCATGCAGACGGACCGTTTATGACTTCGGCCGTGGGCGAGGCATCCTGGCAGCCTCACCCGGTGAAGTAGGCTGTTGGGAAGGGCATCGCCAGCCACATCCGGACTATAAGGCCCTTCATGGCCTGTTCGCCACCTTGTGGAGCTTGACCAGTTGCTTCAGCTGGTCGCTCAAAGCATCGGGTGTTGGTCCCGATATCTGAGACCAGAACACCTTCTCTGCCGAGCTCCCTCCTCAGCCGGTAGAACTCCGCGACATCGGACACCTGCTGCAGGGCAGATCTGCGAAAGCCCCTGGAGAGCTCCGAACTCGGGTAAGTAAATAGAAATTTTCTTTCACATGCTTGCTTTACATAATGAATGCCTTACCCGCCGCTATCTTCTTCACCGCCTCAATCTCTTGGAGGGCCTTTTGGGCTTCGGCCTTGGCATGTTTTGCGCTTTCGAGGGCCTTGGCAAGCTCGAACTCTCGCGTCTTCGAGTCAAGCTCCAAGGACTCGTTCTTCTTCACGAGTGCCTGGAGCTCTTGCTGCACCTCGCCTACTCGGGTTTCGTGTCTTTCTCGCTCAATGCGCTCCTTGGCCGCTTTGTTCTCGGCCTCGGACAACGCCTGCTTCAGGGTCGCCACTTTGGTCGTGGTCCCTGGCACATTCATGATGATCCTATTATCTTGCAACCAAAACTCTTTTTATATAGACAAGGTATTGCTTACCTTTGTTCTCCTCGAGCTGCCTCTTGGCAAGGACGAGTTCTTCCTCGGACCGCTAGAGGTCCTGCTTCAGTGCGGCGACCTCCGCAGTACGTGCGGCAGCGGCCAGCAGTGAAGCCTGCATACACATACAAACGTATTTGGATTAGACTCCTGCAGTTACTATTTGATCCTCTATTAGGCTTTCCTTCGCGAACGCCAAAAAGAGCATCAGGGGCTACTGTCTATGCGGTAATATTTTCCTATACTTTGATTACCCACCTCAAAGCCTGTTAGGAGGCTGGCACAGGCTTCAGTCAGTCCGCTCTTGGCGGACTGAACCTTTTTGATCACCGCACTCATGATAGTGCGGTGCTCTTCATCGATGGAAGCGCTACAAAGCACTTCCAGCAAGTTGTCCGGTGCCTCTGGGTGGACAGAGGTCACCGGCACAGGCGGCTTGCCCCTCTTAATAGGGAGCCGCCTGCTGGATTCTGGGACCACTGGTGGTTCCGGTGCGGTGTTAGGCTGAGGGCCGAACTTGGAGCCCGTGGGAGTCTTGCTCCCTTTGCGCCCAGGGTCCGGAAGGTCGCCTTGAGGTGCCTCCAGGACAACCTCCCCTCGGCTTGGTGCCCTTTGAGACAATGCCTCGACATTGTCCGTAGGGTGAGGAGAGGAGGCAGTCGGAAGTGAATCACTATTCATATCCGACGAGTCCAAAGAACCGTCCGACGAAGATACGTTGATGCGGGCTCGGGACGGACCGCATAAATATATTCGGCGTAAGGAGAAGCAGTGCAATAAAAGCATACCATGAATTACTCTGGTATACGAATACTTATGACTTCGCCAGGGGCTTGTCCCTGGGCAACCACTCATCTTTGCTATGCGCGGCGGTCGTAGAATAGTCTGGAAGGAGAGTCCTTCCCTTCTTGGACCCTTCGGCCTCCCCGGTTGGGGCGGCCTTCCTTTTCTTGTCTCCCCCGGCTGGAGGGGGAGAACCTTCATCTTCCAACTCCTCTTTTTCACGAGAGGAGTGCGTCTCGGAGTTATCGGACGATGAGTCCGACACCACCTGACGCCGGGAACCCTTTCGGGTCCCCGTGACCTTCTTCTTGGTCTTCTTCTCTGGCACCTCATAAGGTGGCGGAGTCAGCATCTCCGTCAAGAGAGCGTTGGCCGGATCTTCGGGCAGGGGGGCCGGGCAGTCGATCTGCTCCGATGTTTCCACCCAGTCCTGTGAAAGGCATGGGAGCTCAGATCCCGCACATGATTAAACTGGGGAAAGTAAATACCTTATAAGGTGTAGAGAACTTACCGAATTCACAGGGCGCTTCGCGCTAAGTCCGCGGTCCTCGGTAAGGGAAGTGGTGACCTCGGCGCCCTTGAACAACACCCTCCAGACGTCCTTGTGCATCGTGTCAAAGAGCTCACGCAGAGCCTGGTACTGGGCCGGGTCGAACTCCCATAAATTAAACGCCCGTTGTTGACACGGGAGGATCCGGCGGAAGAGCGTGACCTGGACCACGTTGACAAGCTTGAGTTTCTTGCTTATCATGTTCCGGATACACTTCTGGAGTCCGGCCAGCTCCACTGATGAACCCCAGGACAAGCCCTTCTCTTTCCAGGAGGTAAGCCGCATGGGGATTCGGATCGAATTGGGGCCGCCACCCGAGTTGGTGTCACGCGGCTCGGTGATGTAGAACCACCCCGACTGCCACCCCTTTATGGTCTCCACATAGGAGCCCTCAAGCCATGTGACGTTGGGCATTTTGCCCACCATGGTGCCTCCGCATTCCGCTTGCTGGCTGCCTACAACCTTCGGCTTGACATTAAAGGTCTTCAGCCACATGCCGAAGTGGGGCTGGACACGGAGGAAGGCCTCGCACATGATGATAAACGCCGAGATGTTGAGAATAAAGTTCGGGGCTAGATCATGGAAGTCCATCCCGTAAAAGAACATGAGGCCGCGGACGAAGGGTGAAGGGGGAACCCCAATCCACGGACGAAGTGGGTGAGAAAGACTACCCTCTCGTAAGGCTACGGGGTAGGGACGATCTGCCCCTCGTCGGGCAGCCGGTGTGCGATGTCTGCGGCCAAGTATCCGGCTCCCCGCAGCTTCTTGATGTCCTCCTCCGTGACGGAGGATTTCATCCACTTACCTCTCACTCAAGACATGATTGGAGCGGTGTGAGGAGAAAGATGCGAACTTGGGTGTTGGAGCTCGAGTGCGCAAGAATGGATGAGCGAGGAGGAAGAAGGCGTGGGTGAAAAAAGGTGAACCCTTATCCCTTTATAAAGGCGGATTAAACTATCGTCCCCACTAGCACAGTAAACTAAACACTCCCCAAGCGCCATGATTGATGGCGCGGTTGGTTACTGCCTTTGTATTGATGAGAATCCCGCGATAAGGGGACACGATCTCTGCTTCGACAAGACGTGCCAAGGAAACCGCCTCGCAATATGCGCCAAGGCTGGTTGAGAAAAACGGTTCGAATAATGACCGGGCCATAGTATGATGTCATGATATCAAGTGCGTCAGCAGATTAGATTTGTGGAAATATTATTCTCTCTACGGTGGTATGTGGGACTTGTTTTGCAGAGTCGGACACTATCCTTGTGTTCAAAATCTTCTACAGAGTATTCGGAGGAAGGAACCTGCCTCACAATGCCGAAGACAATCTCCGCACCGGACTCATCGTCATTGAAGCCTGGTTCAGGGGTTACTGAGGGAGTCCTGGATTAGGGGGTATCCGGACAGCCGGACTATATCCTTTGGCCGTACTGTTGGACTATGAAGATACAAGATTGAAGACTTCGTATCGTGTCCTGATGGGACTCTCCTTGGCGTGGAAGGCAAGCTGGGCGATACGGATATGTAGATCTCCTCCCATTGTAACCGACTCTGTGTAACCCTAGCCCCCTCCGGTGTCTATATAAACCGGAGGGTTTAGTCCGTAGGACCAACAACAATCATACCATAGGCTAGCTTCTAGGGTTTAGCCTCTACGATCTCGTGGTAGATCAACTCTTGTACTACTCATATCATCAAGATCAATCAAGCAGGAAGTAGGGTATTACCTCCATCGAGAGGGCCCGAACCTGGGTAAACATCGTGACCCCTGCCTCCTGTTACCATCCGCCTTAGACACACAGTTCGGGACCCCCTACCCGAGATCCGCCGGTTTTGACATCGACACCTTAGATAATCACAACAAAATAAATATCATACCTGTGATATTTATGCACCTGGCCGGCTTATCATGCCAGTAAGGGTAACAACCTTGAAGATAGAGCACAACACCCTGTTCAATTTATTCGTGCCGCCGGCTTTTCACGCCATATGCAGCAAGGGGTAATATGCCAAAGCTTAAAGCCAAAGCTAGAAGCGCAAAAAATCATTATATACCGGCGACTTAGAGTCCAAAGCCAGGTCGGTTTAATAAACTCCGGATAGATTCATATATGAACCATAAGGCGACATAGCCCTCATCGGTTTTCAACCATGTATTAACATGTCACAAGAGATGAACCGAAAAAAATGTTCAGATCAAATATAAATAAAAAAACAAGGCTTTCATAGGATGCCAAGCCTCAAAGTCAAGTGTTGTTCAAGGGCCACACAACCGTTGAGTTAAACCTTCATTCATACCTTGTAAGCCGGGCCTCACATGACCAATCGCCGTTTTAACTTTGACAAGTTCAGGGTCTTTATAAGATTGACTGTCAAGAGTACGATGAGTCATTCCAGGATTACCTGGCGCAATGGCAGACTTACAAAGGTAGGATAACCTGGATTTTTCGGTGAATACACCTGGCATCCAAGCCTATTACAAGGGTCATCAAAGCTTTGTTCATGAACAAAGAGACCCCAAGTAATGTTTTATTCCAGGCGTACAAGCCGGATCAGCAGGGTAGTCATAGCTATGCTCATTGAGCAGGAAGCCCCAAAGTATTTTGTAATCATGACGTACAAGCCGGATCAAGAGGGTAATCATAGCTACGCTCAATGAGCATGAAGCCCCCAAGTGACCATATGAAGTGACAATAAAGACTAATATTCTTAGAAATGAAATGACAGAGGCCCTGAATTCAGGGATGCCGGCTTTATTATATTCATCATAATATATACATTGACAAAGTATGTCCATCACAAGAGCTGGTGGCTCAGGTGTAATAAGGCCACAAGATGAGCAATATTCCACGGTCGGCGGGTCTCCTCCTCCGACGTGCGTGATTCCTTGTGGTCTCAAACATTGATAAGGAGTATGACCCTTTGTTCAGATTTTTACTGACCACAAAGGGTCCTTCCCAAGGCGGGGATAACTTGTGCATATCAGTTTGATCCTGGATAAGCCGGAGCACCAAATCGCCTTCTTGAAAGGTCCTGGTTTTAACCCGGCGGCTATAATAACAACGCGGATCTTGTTGGTAAACCGCCAAACGAGCCGCCGCCAGGTCACGCTCCTCATCCACCAGGTCAATAGCATCCCGACGTGCTTTTTCATTATCAGCTTCAACATAAGCCGCCACACGGGGCGAATCATGACGGATGTCACTAGGGAGAACCGCCTCTGCTCCGGAAACCATGAAGAAAGGCGTGTAACCCGTAGATCTGTTGGGGGTGGTATTGATGCTCCATAATACTGATGGTAATTCTTCCATCGAACAACCCGGCGTCCTCTGCAAAGGGACCATAAGCCGGGGCTTGATGCCTCTCAAAATTTCTTGATTGGCTCTCTCGGCTTGACCATTGGACTAGGGGTGAGCCACTGATGATACATCAAGTCGAATATGCTCTTGTTGACAAAACTCTTTCATAGCACCCTTGGACAGATTAGTGTCATTATCAGTTATAATGCTGTGGGGAAAACCAAAATGGAAAATCACCTTTTTGATGAATTAAACCACTGTCGTCGCGTCACACTTACTAACCGGCTCTGCTTCAACCCACTTTGTAAATTTGTCAACCGCCACCAAAAGGTGGGTCTTTTTATCCTTGGACCTTTTGAAAGGTCCAACCATATCAAGCCCCCAGACTACAATGGCCAAGCAATTGGAATCATCCTCAATTCTTGAGCCGGCACGTGATCTCGTCTTGAGAATTTCTAACAACCATCACATTTACTAACCAAATCCTCTGCATTAGCATGAGCCGTCAGCCAATAAAATCCATGACAAAAATCCTTGGCCATGAGAGACTTAGAGCCGGCATGATGACCACAATCCCCTTCATGAATCTCGCGTAGAATCTCACGGCCCTCATCAGGAGAAACACAATGTTGAAACACCCCTATGACACTACAACGGTGCAACTCTCCATTGACAATAGTCATTGACTTAGACCGCCGGGTTATCTGCCTGGCCAAAGTTTCATCTTCAGGTAACTCGCCCCGGGTCATATAAGCCAATTATGGAACTGTCCAATCAGGAATAGCATGAAGAGCCACCACCAGCTGTGCCTTCGGGTCGGGAATAGCAAGATCTTCCTCTGTAGGCAATTTGACTGAAGGATTATGCAGAAAATCAAGGAAAACATTTGGTGGCACCGGCTTACGCTGGGACCCTAGCCAGCTTAAAGCATCAACCGCTTTGTTTTTCCTTCGATCAACATGCTCTACTTGATAGCCCTTGAAGTGACCAACAATAGCATCCACCTCTCGGCGATAAGCCGCCATGAGTGGGTCCTTAGAATCCCAAGTGCCTGAAACTTGCTGAGCCACTAAATCTGAGTCACCAAAGCACCTCACTCGGCTTAAGTTCATCTCCTTAGCCATCCGAAGACCATGGAGCAAGGCCTCATATTCAGCTGCATTGTTAGTGCAAGGGAACATCAACCTTAAAACATAACAAAATTTATCACCTCGTGGGGAAGTCAAAATAACTCCAGCCCCCGAGCCTTCTAACTGCCTGGACCCATCAAAGTGAATAGTCCAATATGTGCTATCTGGTTTCTCTTCAGGCATCTGCATCTCTGTCCAATCATTGATGAAATCCACAAGCGCTTGAGATTTGATGGCTGTGCGAGGCATATACTTCAAACCATGGGGTCCAAGCTCAATAGCCCACTTGGCTACCCAACCCGTGGCTTCTCTGTTTTGAATAATATCCCCTAAAGGAGCAGAACTAACCATAATTATGGGATGACCCAGAAAATATTGCTTGAGCTTTCGACTAGCCATGAATACACCGTATACCAATTTCTGCCAATGCGGATACCTTTGCTTGGACTAATGAGCACCTCACTGATGTAATAAACCGGCCACTGAACCAGATACTCCTTGCCTGATTTCTTCCTTTCCACCACAATTGCCACGCTAACAGCTCGGCTATTGGCAGCCACATACAACAAAAAGTGCTCCTTATCAATGGGAGTAGCAAGAACCAGCGGCTCAGCTAACTGTTTCTTCAAGGCCTCAAGCGCCCGATCAGCAGCATCACTCCAGACAAAGTGATATGTCTTCTTCATCATCTGGTATAGAGGGGTAGCCTTTTCACCCAACCGGCTTATGAATGGGCTTAAGTCCGCAATACGACCCGCCAGACACTGAACATCATTAATACACGCCGGTTTAGCCAGGGAAGTGATATCCTTTATTTTCTTCGGGTTAGCTTCAATACCCTGTTCAGAAACCAGAAAACCCAAGAGCTTGCCTACTTGTACACCAAAGACACACTTGGCCGGATTAAGCATCGTTTTGTAGACCCGGAGATTGTCAAAGGTCTCTTTCAAATCATCTATCAGGGTTTCCTTCTTCCTGGATTTCACCACAATATCATCCACATAAGCATGAACATCACGCCGAACTTGATCATGAAGGCAATGTTGCACACACCGCTGGTAAGTCGCCTGGGCACTCTTGAGCCCAAAAGGCATAGACACATAACAGAAGGCTCCAAAGGGAGTGATGAAAGCTGTCTTCTCCTGGTCCTTAACTGCCATTTTTATCTGATGATAACCAGAGTAAGCATCCAAAAAGCTCAGACGCTCACAACCCACCATAGCATCAATGATCTGATCAATACGGGGGAGAGCAAAAGGATCAGCCGGACAAGGCTTGTTTAGGTCTGTGTAATCCACACACATACGCCAAGTAACATTTTTCTTAAGTACCAGCACCGGGTTAGCCAACCACTCAGGATGAAAAACTTCAACAATAAACCCAGCCGCCAAGAGTCGGGCCACTTCTTCACCAATGGCCTTGCACCTCTCTTCATTGAAACGGCAAAGGAATTGCTTGACCAGTTTAAACTTTGGATCAATATTGAGAGTATGCTCAGTGAGTTCCCTTGATACACCTGGCATGTCTGAAGGTTTCCATGCAAAGATGTCCCGGTTCTCACAGATGAACTCGATGAGCGCGCTTTCCTATTTCTGATCCAGATTAGCACTGATACTGAACTGCTTGGATGAATCGCCAGGAACAAAGTCAACTAGCTGTATCATCAGCTGATTTAAATTTCAACAGGGGGTCATGCTCTGTGGTTGGTTTCTTCAAAGATGTCATATCCGTTGGGTCAACATTATCCTTGTAAAACTTCAACTCTTCTGTTGCACAGACAGACTTAGCGTAAGCAGCATCGCCTTCTTCACACTCCAAGGATATCTTTTGGTTCCAATGCACTATGATGGTACCCTTGTGACCAGGCATCTTAAGCTGTAAATAAACATAACAAGGCCTTGCCATGAACTTACCATAAGCCGGTCGCCCAAACAGAGCATGATAAAGGCTCTTGATTTTAACCACCTCAAAAGTCAATGTCTCAGACCTGGAATCACGATCATCCCCAAAAGCCACTTCCAAAGATATTTTGCCCACTGGATATGCCGACTTACCAGGCACCAAGCCATGAAAAACAATGTTCGACAGCTTAAGATATTTTCAGTCAAGCTCATGCAACGAAAAGTTTCATAGTTAAGAATATTGATGCTGCTGCCCCCGTCCATGAGCACCTTAGTAAATCTGTACCCTCCAACCTGAGGTGACACCACCAGAGCCAAGTGACCCGGATTATTAACCCGGGGCAGGTGATCCTCACGGCTCCAGAGAATAGGATGATCGGACCATCGCAAGTAACAGGGAATCGTCGGCTCAACTGCGTTCACATCCCTTTTATGGAGCTTTTGATCCCGCTTACACAAACTCATAGTGAAGACGTGGTACTGTCCACTATTCAACTGCTTCGGGTTACTCTGATAACCAGACTGCTGTTGATTCCCCTCACCAGATTGTTGATTAAAACCACCTTGATTGCCCTGGCCCTAGAAGCCAGAGTTTGAACCGCCACCACTGAAGCCAGGTCCATGAGAGCCGGATCCTGAACCGCCATTTGGGCCATGATTGTTCTGGAAAAAATTGGAATTCCTATATTCCATCATCATGAAGCAATCCTTCCACAGATGAGTGGCTTGCTGTCCGTGTGTACCATGCTTTGGACAAGGCTGATTCATCATTTACTCAAGGTTAAATTTGGTCCTCCAAATCGGGCCGGCTTTCCCTTGCGATGTTGATTATTATTCTGCGTATTGGTGTTAGCCACAAAGTCCAAGTTGCCATCAGCCTTGCGGTTACAATTGCCACCTTGACCTGCTGGGTTATGCTGCTGCCCTTTCGTATTGCTGCTCTTCTTTCCCTTACCCGGCTTCTCATCATCAGGCTCGGGGTCCTTGGTACTATCAGAGTCAGCATACTTGACGAGAGCTGCCATTAGCTCCCCCATGTCGTTGCAGTGATGTTTAAGACGCCCCAGCTTCTGCTTCAAAGGGAGGAAACGACAATTCTTCTCGAACATCAGATCTGCTGAGCCGGCGTTGATACTGTCTGACGAGTGTATAATAGCTGAGATCCGGCGCACCCAATGGGTTGTTGACTCGCCTTCACCTTGGACACAAGAATCCAAATCTAGGATTGACATAGGCTGCTTGCATGTGTCTTTAAAATTCTGGATAAAACAGGCTTTTAACTCTGCCCATGACCT
Organism: Aegilops longissima; assembly: GCA_021605205.1. Lineage (NCBI taxonomy): Eukaryota > Viridiplantae > Streptophyta > Magnoliopsida > Poales > Poaceae > Aegilops > Aegilops longissima. The sequence goes on from CM038680.1 coordinate 91,384,868, forward strand.
AATGGAGATAGCAGGCAGTCCTTTCAACCAAGTACGAGTCGGCCCATCCAACATCATGGTAAAGTACTTAGCACATGCAGCATCACTAACATCGAACATCTCCATGGCCATCTCATAACTCTCAATCTAAGCCTCAGGGGGCTGATCTGCTGTGTAATTAGGCACCTTACGAGGTCCCTTGAAATCCTTAGGTAAACGCTCGTTACGCAGAGCTGGCACTAAACATGGCACACCCAAGTTTCTAGAGGTCACGCCTGCCTCCACCGAAGCTGATGGATAAACCGGAGATTGCTGTTGAACCGCTAGCTGAGTCGCCAGCTCGGCCTCCCGGCATGCTCTGCCCTGATCCACCAAGGTCTAAGCATCAACACCACCGCGTGCCGGGTCATGCCCATGAGGCTGGTTGCAGTGTTACTCACTACTTGAAACAGCAGGCGACTCAATATGCCTGCTATAACTCCGACTTGGTCGAGGGGTTGAGTGAATCCGCTCACGACTGTAAGAATGAGCCGCCTGTTGAGCCACAGCTGTCTGAAGAAGCTCTCTGGCCCTCCGTATCTCTATCGCTGTTGGATACTCGCCTTCAACTGGTAGAGCCGCCAATCGCATCGCCGCAGAAATCATATTATCCAAAGGGATAGAATAATGACCTGGAGGTGTCGGAACATGCTGAGGCGGAGTATTGTTCAAGGTGGTGGGTCCATCACACATGGCTGAACCGGCGCTCCAGTCACAGGTGCCTCAACCACCCGGTTTACCACTAGCGGGTCACTGGTCCCTGCTCCAGGCGTATTGAAGAGGTTCCTTGCCTCATAAACCGGGGGTAAACGAGTCTGGTGCCTCCTCCTCAGGATCTCGTTTGAAGCGTTCTAATCCAATGTGAGCCGGAAGGAATCTGCTTGAATCTGTTGTGCCTGTGCGTCCAAAGTAGCCCGCTCCATAGCCATCCTAGCGTTCTCAGCTGCCAGTTCTTCCTTGGCTTGAGCTATCTCATCTCGTAACCTTGCCACATCCACCTTGTGCTGTTCCTGAGTGTCCGGTGTTACCTCCACCCCCATTAAAGTCGCAAAGCTTCCAGCAATTCTGTGAGAACTTGAGCCGGCGGGCGCGCAGAGCCGCTAGCACCAGCCACCACCGTGGTTGTTGAGTTGGAGGTCATAGCCGCGGCGGCTGTTGAGCCAAGAGCTGACTATGTACCGGCCATGAAGATCGCGACCGTGATCGGCGGCCCATAGGGGTCCGGAATACTGTCACCATCGGAACAGCCCCCAAGCCGGACGTCTTGCAGTTGATACATTGAATTAGTCTCGCCTGTGGACGATTCACCATCAGAGTAGACGGCCGTCTCACTACCAGACACAGATCTTCAACTTCCGCCCCATGGATGAAACCAACAAAGGAGTGCTTCACGGCGGGTTGAACCCGGGCGGGTCGTGCACGCTGAGCTGTCTCGATGATGTCGGTGCAGGTGTCCGGCTCAGGGCCAGGATCGCCGATATTGCTAATGAAGATGTGGATTCCGCCGAATGGGACCCGGTACCCGTACTCAATTGAGCCGGCCTCGGGGCGCCAGCCTGCATCGTCGATGTAGAGCTTGTTGTGATGACTCTTGGTCATCCGGCCCACAGGGTATCCCTTGATCCCTTCGAAGCTGCCCTTTAAGAACTCCAAACCACCATGCGCCAGCCCCACGGTGGGCGCCAACTATCGTGGAATTGTCACGGCAGATGTCCTAGCGGAAGGACTTAGTCGTGGAGCCATCTCAACTAGGTTAGCTTAAAAGTGTTAATCGGGACAAAGGACACAGCGGGTTTATACTGGTTCGGCCCCTCACGGTGGAGGTAACAAGGCCTACTCCAGTATGGGATTGTATTGCTTGGGTTTCAATTACCAGGGAGCGAAAATACGCTTGATCAAGTTCTCGATCTCTTGTTTCTTTCCCTAAACCGCCGTCGGGTCGTCCCTTTATATACATAGGTTGACGCCTGACGGCTTACGGAGTCCCCGCCGGCTCATACACAACGTGTCCGGCTCGGTGACTAACTACGCTTGTCTTACAAAACAAGTCATACACATATGGTAGTTCATCTTCTTGGGCCTTAAGTCGCCTCTGGGTCTTGGGCCATCAACGATCTTGTATGATCCTCCATCTTCATTCATAAGTCACCAGTGGTATGACCCGGCCCCTCCTGGGTGGCTCATACCCAGTAGTTATATCCCCAACAGTTGTCACTTTGCCGTACTTATCCGTGCTCATGATGGCACTGTTTTGTGTCTTCCTGCCTTCGTCACGTGCAAGGGTGTTGTAGCGCACATCTCCAACAACGCAAGATTCATAATGTCTTACCCGAGTACCAGGACCCATTGCTAGTGCATAAAGGGCATCATCAACTGCCTGCCCATCCTCCCGCATCTTCTTAACCTATGGTTAGAAAATAGTCAAGCTGATCATCTTATGTACTCAATATATTAAAAAACTAACAGTGCATTTCAAAAGCTTACATGGCTCTTGAACCATTTCGCAAATCCTGCCATAACCAGTTTGTCAATGTTTCTTGGATTTTGCGGCAGTAACTCCTTTTTGTAGATGTTGCACAACATAGTGCTCGCGTCAAACATCTAAATATATAAGAATGTGCTGCAAGTTTAGTAGATTACGATATATAAGTTGCAGTACTTAGCACTTACTTGATATAAGGTAGTATCTCAGGATAGTTATTCAACACATACCAAACCATTTTGTCCAAATTATTTAGATTTGGCATCTTGTCGACTCTTCCCTGTAACTCGAACAGAACTATCGAAAACGTTGAGCCCGGGATTGTCTTCACCCACCTCTTTGCTAAGCTGGTTAGCTGTTGATAACCCACAAGTATAGGGGATCGCAACAGCTTTCGAGGGTAGAGTATTCAACCCAAATTTGTTGATTCGACACAAGGGGAGCCAAAGAATATTCTCAAGTATTCGTCATGTAACAGTCATAACATAGAATGACACAGAACTAGCTCCAATTCATCAATGTAATGTAGGCATGTATTCTGAATATAGTCATACGTGCTTATGGAAAAGAACTTGCATGACATCTTTTGTCCTACCCTCCCGTGGCAGCGGGGTCCTATTGGAAACTAAGGGATATTAAGGCCTCCTTTTAATAGAGAACCGGAACAAAGCATTAGCACATAGTGAATACATGAACTCCTCAAACTTCACCATCCGCTCGATCAGGCCAAAGTAGCTAGTGGGCAGAAGCTCACCAGGCCACATCCGGACTATGCAATCTTTCATAGCCACTTCGGCCGCCTGTGGAGTTCGACCAACTGCTTCAGTTGGTCACTCAGAGGCATTGGGTGTTCGGCCCCAGCACACTGGGACCAGAACAGCTTCTCCGTTGAGCTCCCCACCTGGGCATGGTAGAACTCCGCGACATCTGATACGCTGCGTGGAAGATCTGCGAATGCCCCTGGAGAGCTCCGAATTCGAGTAAGTAAAAGGAACGCCTCCTCCACATGTTTGCTTTGCATAAAGAACTTCTTACCCATGTTTATCTTTTTGGCCTCCTGGATTTCCTGATGTGCTTTCTCGACTTCGGACTTGGCGTCTCTCACACTCATGAGGGCCTTCGCAAGCTCGGCCTCTTTCATCTTTAGATCATGCTCCACGGACTCGAACTTCTGGCCGAGGTCCTGGAGCTCTTGGTGCACCTCGCCCACTCTAGCACTTTGCTTTTCGCGCTCCTTGCATTCCAAGGCCGCCTTGTCTTCGGCCTCGGACAACGCTTTCTTCAGGGACGCCACTTCGGCGGTGGCCCCTGTTACACAGTCACGATGCTTTCGCGTTAGACTAACCAATTTTTGTCGATCCTTAAATACATAAGAGCGGGGAATCACTTACCCTTGTTCTCCTCTAGCTACCTCTTCATGAGATCGAGCTCTCCCTGCGCCTGCTCCAGGTCCCGCTTTAGTTCGGCAACCTCGGTCGTGCGGGCAGCAGCGGCAAGCAGCACAACCTGCTTATTCACATGAAAATTTCTTATTAGACTCCTGCGGATTATAATTGACCCTCCGTTTGGTTTTTCTTTCCGAACACCAAACAGAGTATCAGGGGCTACTACCCATCGGGTGGTAATTTCACACATTTTTACTACTTACATCAAAGCCTGTTAGGAGGCTGGTGCAAGCTTCGGTTAGTACGCTCTTGGCGGATGAAACCTTCTGAATCACTGCACTCATAAGAGTACGGTGCTCTTCATCCATGGAAGCGCTGCGAAGCGCTTCCAGCAGAAAATCCGGCGCCCCGGGCGCAATGGAAGTCCTCGACGCAGACGGCTCGCCCTCCCTAACGAGGGGCTGCCCGTCTGAGTCCGGAACCATTGAGGGTTCCAGAACAGTGTTCGGCTAAGAGCCCGGCCTACTGTGGCTCCCATCGACACGATCCTCTGGGATCTTGAACCCCGCATGTCCAACATCTGGAATCCCGCCTTGGGGCGTATCCAGAGTCACCTCCCCTCCTCTGGGAGCCTTCGGGACAACACCTCCATGTCATCCGCGGGCTGAGGAGTGGTGGCCGTCGGAAGCGAATTCATCTCCGACTCACTCAGGGACCAGGAAGAAGATACCTCGGGATGAACCCTGGCCGGACTGCATATATGTTCGGACTATGAAGTAAAGTCATGATGGAGTGCGGATACTTACGATCGCCAGGGGCTTCCCCCTGGGCAGCCACCCCTCCTCGCTGTGAGCGGCCGTGGCGGAGTAGTCCGGAAGGGACACCTTTCCCTTCTTGGACGCCCCAGCCTCCCCCTCCGTGGCGGCTTTCCTCTTTTTCTCCTCCCCGGTGCGGGGAGGTAGAGTTTCTTCTTGCTTCCTCCCGCCTCCGTGGGAGGAATCTGTCTCGTCGTCATCGGACGACGTGGGTATGACGTCCTTGCGCCGGTGGCCTTTTCCGGCCCCTCGGTCCGCCTCCCCAGGCCCATCATCCTTTCCGGATGGGGCGTCTTCTTCTTATTCTTCCTCCCCTTCGTGGCAGGAGTGTGCCTCGTCGTCTTCGGACGAGGCTTCCGGCACAGCCTTGCGACGGAGACCCTTTCGGATCCCCGGGGCCTTCTTTTCGGCCTTCTTCTCCGGCACCTTGTAGGGCGCCGGGACTAGCATCTCCGTCAGGAGAGCATCAGCAGGGCCTTCTGGCAGCGGAGCCGGACAGTTAATCCGCTGCGCTGTCTCCACATAATCCTGAGCAAATATGCACAATTATTTAAGGCTCCCCCATGAGTATATTGGGATGAACTGAATCCGGTGGTAGCCTAAAAACTCACCCGACTAGGAGGCCGCGCGGCGTGGAGCCCACGGTCCTTGGATGTGGGAGGGGGTACTTCAGAGGCCTTGAATATCGCCTTCCACGCGTCTTTGTGCTTCATGTCATAGAGCCTCTGAAGCGTCTGGTGTCCGGCCGGGACGAACTCCCACAGATTGAATGCCCGCCTTTGGCACGGCAGAATCCAGCGAATGAGCATGACCTGGATCACGTTGAAAAGCTTGATGTTCTTGTCCTTCATGCTCTTGATGCAGGTTTGGAGTCTGGTCAGCTCTGTAGATTCGCCCCAAGACAGGCCCTTCTTTTCCCAGGAGGTGAGCCGCATGGGGGGGGGGGGCGATCAGAACTCGGGGGTCGCCACCCAGTTGGCGCCGCGCGGCTCGGTGATGTAGAACCGCCCCGACTGCCACCCCTTCACGGTTTCTGCAAGGAGCCGTCAAGCCAGGTGACGTTAGGCATCTTGCCCACCATGGCTCCTCCGCACTCCGCCTGCTGGCCGCTCACAATCTTCGGCTTCACGGAGAAGGTTTGCAGCCATAAGTCGAAATGAGGCTTGATGTGGAGGAAGGCTTCGCATACGACGATAAATGCCGAGATGTTGAGGACGAAGTTCGGGGCTAGATCATGGAAATCCAGCCCGTAATAGAACATGAGCCCGCGGACGAAGGGATGAAGTGGAAATCCCAGTCCACGGACGAAGTGGGCGACAAACACGACCCTCTCGTGGAATCCTGGGGTCGGAGTGACCTGCCTAACGTCCAGTAGCCGGTGCGCTACGTCTGCGGCCAAGTATTCGGCCGCCCGAAGATTCGCGATATGCTTCTCCTTGACGGTGGAAGCCACCCACTTGCCTCCTGCTCCGGACATGTATAGTTGTGCGGAGAAGACTTGGGCTCGGGCGCTGGAGCTCGAGGGGGCAAGAGTGGGCAAGGGAGAAAAAAGGCGTAGGTAAAAATGGGGAAATCTTATCCCTTTATAGAGGCGACGAATGTGGTGCGCCTCCCCACTTGCCCGTTGGGAATCGCTTGCTTCCCAAGCGCCACGATTGATGGCGTGGTGGGATTACCCATACCCGTATTGATGAGAATTCCGTGATAATGGGACACGATCTCTGCTTTGATAAGACGTGTCAAGGAAACCGCCTCGCAATATGCGCTGTGGCTGGTTGTAGGAAAATGGTTCGAATAATGACCTGACCGTAATGACGCTTCGCGTTGTCTAAAAAGTTGTCAGCAGATTGCATTTGTGAAAATATCATTCTCTCTACAACGGTATGTGAAGATTATTTTGTGGATCCGGACACGATTCAAGTGTTCGATAATTACTTTGGAGTATTCAGAGAAGGAACCCGCCTTACAATGCCGAAGACAAGACTGCACGTCAGACTCATCGTCATTGAAAGCCTGGTTCAGGGGCTACTGAGGGAGTCCTGGATTAGGGGGTATCCGGACAGCCGGACTGTATACATCGTCCGGACTATTGAAGCGTGAAGATACAAGACTCAAGACTTCGGCCCGTGTCCGGATGGGACTCTCCGTTGCGTGGAAGACAAGTTTGGCGATCCGGATATTGTGTTTCCTTCCTTGTAACCGACTCCATGTAAAACCTAGCCCTCTTCGGTGTCTATATTAACCGGAGAGGTTGGTCCTTAGAAGGCCGATCACAATTACAATCATACCATCATAGGCTAGCTCTTAGGGTTTAGCCTCTACGATCTCGTGGTAGATCTACTCTTGTACTACTCATATCTTCAATATTAATCAAGCAGGAAGTAGGGTTTTACCTCCATCGAGAGGGCCCGAACCTGGGTAAACATTGTGTCCCTTGCTTCCTGTTACCATCAGCCTAGACGCACAGATCGGGACCCTCTACCCGAGATCCGCCGGTTTTGACACCGACACTACCCCTGACACTTTGACATCCTTATCGACCGGATTTACACTACTATCAATAGGGGTAGACTAGTAACTTCAATCAGACGTGACACGACCGCCTCTAAGCCCATTCCGACACGGTGGGCGCCAAACATGGGCGACAAAACACATTTGATTCAAGGTTGTCCGAAAGACATGTGTCTCTCCCTCCATTTCCCCTATTCATACACGTGGGCGGCAAAAAAACTCTCCTCGCCCAAAATTGATGTAGGCAAATATTTTAAATAGGGGTAGATGTGTAACTTCCCTCAGACGTGACACTACCGCCCTACCTGTCAGCCCCATTTATACACCGTGGGCGCCAACCGTGGGAGGAAAAACACCCTCTCCTCGCCCAAAATTGCTACCGGCAAATATTTGGGAGATGCGAGATTACCGTCCTATCCCCAACCGACGTGATGTCCGAAATTTTAAACGGGGGATAAGTTCATAACTTTCCCACATTTCAGACAAGCGCGTCCCAATGTTTGAGACCCCCTCCCCCTCCATTTCCCCATTCATACAGCGTCGACGCCACAACAAACTCCCCACTACGGCCAGCCTCCTTTGACCGCCATCCCATCCTCCACCTTGCCGGAGCCGCTACCCCATCGTCCACTGCAAGAGATGGACGTCTCTCATCCACGGCATCGGACCAGGATCCTTTAATCGCGTCCTCTCGCTTCATTCGTGTTGTCGTCCACCTTGTCATTGCCGCTTCTACGACCGCCTCGTCCAGGGCAATAGGATTTATCCCCCGACCCGACTGTCTGCCGTCTAAAGTCTTCTTCCCCGCTGCGGACAACCATCGCACCCGCAACACCCTTGGCGTATCAGGAGGGGCCTACACAGCGTCGCAAGAGAGGCGGTACCCTTCCATATTTTCTTAAGTAATTGATCTCACCCGGAAAATAGATCGTAAATTATTTACTGTACTTTTCTTGTCCGTACCAAGTCGTAGTGGCTAGTTGAAAGCAAACATTGGTTGCGAAGTAGCTTTGTCCGGTTTGCACCTTTAGATCCGCCATGGCACGGTCACTATACTCGTAGAGCTTATGGTTTCCCCCTTTATATTCACTACCATCATCTTAGGTGCTTTGTGTCGTGCTAGCACTGCTCCTCAAGACCTCAACCCATCAAGCAAAACAACATGCCACTCATAATTCCAAAGCTTAGGTGTTGAAATACGAATCTAATATGATGCTCATATTACTAAAACAGAGAACATTTAATTGATCACCTAATGTTCCTATATTTGTTTCGAAAATCATGTGCGCCACCCACTGGTCCAGCTAGTTCCACTTTCCTGATTTTACTCTTGATGCTTAGGGTTTTCCCCTTTTATCTACTCTACTATGATCTGCGTAGGTGCTTTCTATCGTACTAGAATGACTCCACCCTTCAAGCTAAACAACACATGGCTTAGTTGTTCAAAAATGATTGTGATATGATACTGATATTAGTTAACAGACACATTTAGTTGGTTAGCTAAAGGTCCCACTTGAGTTTCCAAATGCATGTCGCGACATATAGAGAGACAGCAGAATTGCATTTCTTTGTCACTTGTTCACTGTACTTTCTTGTCCATACCAATTCTTAGTTGTTATGTCAAAGCAAAGGTCGGTTGCTAAGTACCCTTTGCACGGTTTGCAGCTTCAGATCTGCCATCCCACTGCCACGGTCAACACAATACTCATCATGCTTACGGTTTCCCCATTTTATGATGACCACAATCAGCCTACGTGGTTCCTGTCGTAATAGCACTTCTCCACCCATCGAGCTAAACAAGCTTAGTTGTACAAATTCAAATATGATATTATGTTGATATTAGTAAAACTGAGAGATGTTTAATTGGTCAGCTAAATGTTCCTACTTTAGTTTCAAAATGCATGTGAGCCACATATGGAGAGACCGGAAGGAGTACTATTTCTCTATGCGCTCTGGTTCATCATGGGTGGGCAACCGAAATTATATAGAAAGACCTGTAATATCTTCAATCTGCTTGCTCTTCTGCTCTTCTTTAAGATGATACTCTTCTCTTCTTTAATATGTATGTTCCTTGTTGGGAAGAGTAGCAGAGACATTTGCGGTCGACTAGTCAGGTCGAGTTGTTCTCCCTTAGTATATTTTGAATCTGTCAGGTCAGGTCGACTTGTTCTTCTTTAGTATATGTTGAAGCTGTCATCTGCGAAGTATCATCACTTCTGGAGCTCTCATATTTTGAGTAGTAGGCCACATTATATCAATGCACACACCAAGTTACAGCATGCATGGAATCTCTCAGAAGAATTGCAGAGATAGCACAAAGGGGTTTATAGGGAGGCAGTATTGGATTAGAATCACTTCTGCATTACAAAGATAATCTCACTTGTTTTTATGTTTTTATGCATGTCAGGTACTGAACATTATCAAAATGAATATGAGAATGGGCGCACGAGAGGAATAATGCGGAAAAATCCATTGGCTAACAAACTTGGCATGGTGGAGGATGGCCTATCTTATTCACCCATCAAGGTGCTTGCTCTAACTTGGCAAGGTTGTATTGGTCGCACATATTTTGCATCTGACCTCTTGCATTAATTCTACTTTATTACACCATCTGCTTAGTTTAAGCATCATATATGAGTATATGCCATACCTATCCATTTTCTGTACCTATTCCATGAGTCGTCATACTATGTTTTTCCAGTCAAATGTTGTTCTTTCGTAATAGATGTCCAAAAGAAAGAGGGTGAGTGCAGATCCTCAAGGAGTACAAACTAGGTATTTGGAAAAGGTAGTGATACCTTATAAATCAGATAGATCAGCAGCCACAGAAAACACAGGCCCAACCGTACCACACTCTACCCCTACTCCACTGGCCAAACCCCTATTAGAACTGCTGAGAGCCCAGCGTCACGTATTGTCTATGATATCAATTCAAAATTTGAACTCCTAAATTTCTGCATGTGCCTTACCTTCTCTCTTGTATGAAAACTAATTTCAGATGAAGCTCCTTGCTCAAAGGATCATAGGATCTCACAACAATACTGGGCTCTGCATTGCTCTTGTCAGTACCTCTTGCCCTTTGTCAGCATACTTACACTCATTGCTGTTTGATTATTTAGCATCACTGTAAATGTTCGCTTCTTTATCCTCCCTTTGCTTGAAATTATAAGATCTATATTTACTCTTAGATAAATGTAGAATTAACACAATGGTTATGAAGTTTTGGATTGCGCATGTATGTACCTGTTGTCATGTACTCCCTCTGTATCGAATTAATTGTTGATCAATTGGATGTATTTAGAACTTAATAGTGCTAGATACATCCATTTGAGCGAAGAGTAATAACAGACGGTGGTGGTATTACTGTACTTGCATCGCGACATAGTTGATTGTCTAGCATTACTCTGCATCTTATCTGCCCTGCCCTCCACTTTCTCCAAATTATCATATCTACATTTACTCTTACCAAAATGTTGAATAAAGCCAATGCCACTGCCCACGACTGCACATGTTGATGTATGCATTCCTCTTGTCAGTACTGTTTGCCTTGTAACCCTGTACTTAATTAATTGCTATTTGATTATGTATCATCAGTCTGCACCTAAGCTTCATTATCCTCTATTTCTTCCAATATTATTTGATCTATATTTACTCTTTGCAAAATGTAGCAAAATGGCAACGCTTATAAAGAATTTTCTTTGGGGAATTTATTGAATTATCCTTCCATCAACATGGAGATGGGCTTTGTCCAGCCTGTGTTAACATGTAATGTAAGTTCATCCATCTCAAGCCTTCAAACTCTTTTCTAGTATAGAGTTGGATTGGCATCATTTCCTCCACCGTTGTTTACTTTGCTGTTTACATCTGATTGGATGTTTGCAACAACTACCATTTTTAAATTGTAGCTGTAAAAACATGTTCCTTATGCAGAACAGATCCATTTATTTGCTTATATAATTGTGAAACCTGTTACGTGTCTCCTTGTTTCTCTTTCAGAGTCGCATCTCTTATGACAGGCAAAACTTTAGGGAAGATAGTGAGCCAAATCATATTGAGGACAGTGAGATGACCCCAAGGTCCTGTCTTGATGAAGGTAGTGAGTTGAAGCTACTCACTAACAGGTGTGAGACGACCTTTGTGCAGTCGCTGCCTCAATCAGTTCGACTGCTTCAGTCTCAACTTAAAGCGGAAAGGCTTGCTTCAGCTCAGCTCCGACTTGAAGTCAAAGATGCAAAGAAGATGTCATAGGACTGCCATGCGCACTATTGTGACATACAGCTAGGGATGGAGCATCTATCGTTGACACAACTGAGGTCTCATCAGCTTGTTCGGCTGCTTGTGGGGCCCATCCTGGCCAGGCCTAGTGCCTTCTGAAGTGCTCTCGGATCTGTATTTTTTTTTCGGCGCGTTTATATGCACTGGTGGCGACCTTTGATGCCCAGTGTATGTAATCCGCGGTCACGTTGCGCTTTATTATCACTGGTAGCGAACTTTGATTCCGAGTGGATGTAATATGCCTAATTTCTTTATTGTATAGTCTAGGTTTATTCTTTGGTCGGTATGTTGTAATTTGGGCTGGAAGGTTCAGTGGATCTCGGTGTTGTCGGTCTTCAGGCCGGCCCGTTAGTCATATGGGCCAAAACGTGGGCCTATAATCATCTTGGGCCATTAGCAGGTCTAAACCTATAGTAGTTTCGAGCCTTTAACAAGCCGAGTAAAGTTCTAGCCAGCTGGGCCAGAGAATACCATGGGCTTTTAACAGGCTAAAACCTAGATTGGGCTAGCGTTGGGCCGAAAAATTCACAGGCCAATACAGGCCGAAACTGCCTAAGGCCCATGTTTGGCCCAAATAGAACGAGCAATTAACAAGCCAAAATATATCTCGGGCCAGTTTGGCCTAATAAAATTATGGGCTTTAAGCAGGCCGGTATCCACGCGGGCCATGGGCCCAAAAGTGTCACGGGCCATTATCAGATGGGCTGTAAGCAGGCCTGATTCAACGCGGGCTGTAATTAGGCCCAACTGTTCAACGGGCCATTAACAGGCCGATAGGCCTGTTGGGCTGAAATTTATCCACGAAGACTACGGGCCGTTAAGAGGCCTAAAGTTACTTTGGACAAGAAATAGGCTAGTTTCTACATGGGCCGTTAAAGGGCCTAAAGTTAAACCGGGCCGACAACGTCCCAGATGCACCACAGGCCGAAACTATTATCGGGCCAAACTGGTTAATGGGCATTTAACAGGCTCAAATACAAACCTGTCTTAGAATGGGCCCAAAAGAACAATGGCCTGTTAACGGGTCTGATCCGATATGGGCCATAATTTGGCCCAAAACATGGCAGGATGTGAACATGCCTGATCTGCTATGGGCCTCAATTTGGCCCAAAACATGGCAGGCTATTAACGGGCCAGCCCACTAGTGTTTGAAAAAACATGGTGGGCCTTTAGCTGGGCCGACCTTTTCACCGGAATGGGCCTCTGTTGGGTCGTGCCACGTGTCGACGTATCATAGGCGCCTCATGTCCAATGAGTGGATGACATCTGTCCCAGTGGTGAGCAAACACGTGTTTCCTCCGGCCAATGCGAATTTTACAAATGGAAAATTCCCATTGGTCCGGGCTGTTAACGGGTTATCGGATCCAAAACTAGACCCGATAGCTTAACGGCGACCCGTTACGGTCGATGCCACGTGTCGGTCACCCTTAACGAAAGCACTTCTATGACGCGGGATTTATCGTCATGGAAGTGGACACTTCCGTGATGATAATTTTGGTAATGTCATGGAACACTTCTACGACAGCACATGTATGACTATCTTGATTCTGTCATAAAATCGTCATGGATGTACATGCATGACAGAAAACGTGACCTACTATGACAAACATGTATCATCACGGAAGTGTATTTTTTATAGTGGAACTTGATGAGGTAATTGTACCTTCTCTCGAATTGGAAAGTAGCTCATCATAGAAAATCGTTCCCGTGATGCCGTCACCAACTAGAGAGGAAGCTAATGATAATGATAATGAAACTTCGGATCAGGTTACTGCTGAACCTCGTAGGTCAACCAGAGCACGTTCAACACCAGAGTGGTACGGTAATCCTGTTCTGGAAGTCATGTTACTAGACCATGACGAACCTACGAACTATGAAGTAGCGATGATGAGCCTAGATTCTGATAAATGGCTTGAAGCCATGGAATCTGAGATAGAATCCATGTATGAGAACAAAGTGTGGACTTTGGTTGACTTGCTCGATGATCGGCGAGCCATAGAGAATAAATGGATCTTCAAGAAGAAGACTGACGCTGATGGTAATGTTACTGTCTACAAAGCTCGACTTGTCGCAAAAGGTTTTCGACAAGTTCTAGGAGTTGACTACGATGAGATTTTCTCACCCGTAGCGATGCTTAAGTGATCCGTCTGAATCATCTTAGCAATTGCCGCATTTTATGATTATGAAATCTGGCAGATGAACGTCAAAACTGCATTCCTTAATAGATTTCTTAAAGAAGAGTTGTATATGATGCAACCAGAAGGTTTTGTCGATCCTAAAGGTGCTAACAAAGTGTGCAAGCTCCAGCGATCCATCTATGGACTGGTGCAAGCATCTTGGAGTTGGAATATACGCTTTGATGAGGTGATCAAAGCATATGGTTTTATACAGACTTTTGGAGAAGCCTGTATTTACAAGAAAGTGAGTGGGAGAACTGTAGCATTTCTAATATTATATGTGGATGACATATTGTTGATTGAAAATGATGTAGAATTTCTGGACAACATCAAAGGATACTTGAATAGAAGTTTTTCAATGAAAGACCTCGGTGAATGTCGGAGTAATTGACCACGGGTAGCCTCATCGGCACCCCATGGCATTTGAAGACATCGGGGCTAGCTGCACCCATCACACCTCCCGGACGAAAGGCCACCCTCTGGGCCGCCTGGTCCGACGGGCCGGCTGCCAGAAGGCGGCCACAAGGGAGCCGACTCCTAGCAGGAGGCCCCTCGCCCCTCAAAGTTTGCACCCACTTAACCACGACGAGACGGGGTGTGGCTACAAGACGACCTGCCACCCCCGAATCCCAAGCGGAACATGGCCACAGTGCGTGTACCAAGCGGACACCCCTCGCCCAGTGCGTCACTGTTGCCACGTAAGCCATGACATCGTCTACGTCAGAGGGAGCCATGGTCCCACGATGGGCGGTCGGTACGGCCCGCATGCGGCGGGCCCTACTTGTCCACGAGCCGCTAGAAGGCGGAGAATCGCAAGCAGGCGGCCTCGAGGGCGGGCCGACTCCTAGCAGGCGGCCCTCCTTTCCCTCGGTGTCTGTGCACCATTAATCTGATGAGATGGAGTGTGGTTACAGTGAGTGCCCACCAGGCGGCGGGACTGTAGCCATGCACCCCCCCCGACAAAGCCTCCATCATTATGGGGTGAGGCTACAGTATAAAGCGTTCAACCAGGCCCGCAGGCGGCGGGCCCTACCTATCGGTCGAATTCGCAGCAGCGGGTGGGACCCACCAAGCAGCGGGCCCCAACAGCCGGTGGAGAAGCCAGTGCCCAGGGACACTGACGGTCAGGTCCTACACCCGGTCGGATTACCGTTGTACCCCTGGGGGTAGGCCTATATAAACCCCCCAGGCTCACCCATGCAAAGGGTTCAGAACCTTTGCCATCATACACACATCCATAGAAGGAGAAGATAGAGCTAGCCTTGCCCTTCTTCCTCCTCTAGCCGAAACAGCTCAGGGAGCACACTTGTAGCTACTCTATTGACGATAGTCATCATGCGGAGACCCCGCAGAGCAAGACTAGGGGTGTTATCTCCACGGAGAGCCCCGAACCTGGGTAAGACTCGTAAGCGTTCGAGGTCTCGCTCACTCCCGCTTCTAGAGCCCGGTGACGTAGTCTTGTCCCCCATGATAAGCCACCCCCTGGCATATGTCGCTAGATATCCCCGACATTTGGCGCCCACAGTGGGGCAAGGTGCACCATCATCCGGAAACATGTTCTGGACGGGAACCCTCTTCCTTCCTGGCGAGCGCAGCTAGCCCGGCACGCCTGATGGCATTTGCGTTGACGCGTTGTGCGTCATGGAGGCTGCTACGTCTTGAGCTTGCGTTGGTTTTCCCCGAAGAGGAGAGGATGATGCAGCACAGTAGCGTAAGTATTTCCCTTTGTTTTTGAGAACCAAGGTATCAATTTAGTAGGAGGCCACGCACAAGTCCCTCGTACCTGCACAAAACGACAGCTACTCGCAACCAATGCGATTAGGGGTTGTCAATCCCTTCACGGTCACTTAAGAGAGTGAGATCTGATAGAGATAATATTTTTGGTATTTTTGGTATATAGATGCAAAGTAAAAATAAAAGGCAAAGTAAAAACAAAGCAAGTATTAAAAGTGATGGAGATTGATATGATGAGAATAGACCTGGGGGCCATAGGTTTCACTAGTGGCTTCTCTCAAGAGCATAAGTATTCTACGGTGGGTGAACAAATTACTGTTGAGCAATTGACAGAATTGAGCATAGTTATGAGTATATCTAGGTATGATCATGTATATAAGCATCACGTCCATGACAAGTAGACCGAAACGATTCTACATCTACTACTATTACTCCACTCATCGACCGCTATCCAAATGCATCTAGAGTATTAAGTTAAAAAGAGTAACGCCTTAAGCAAGATGACATGATGTAGAGGGATAAATTCATGCAATATGATAAAAAAACCATCTTGTTATCCTCGATGGCAACAATACAATACGTGCCTTGCTGCCCCTTATGTCACTGGGAAAGGACACCGCAAGATTGAACCCAAAGCTAAGCACTTCTCCCATTGCAAGAACTAGCAATCTAGTTAGCCAAACAAAACGGATAATTCGAAGAGACTTGCAAAGATAACTCAATCATACATAAAAGAATTCAGAGAAGATTCAAATATTATTCATAGATAAGTTGGATCATAAACCCACAATTCATCAGTCTCAACAAACACACCGCAAAAAGAAGATTACATCGAATAGATCTCCACGAGAGAGGAGGGAGAACATTGTATTGAGATCCAAAAAGATAGAAGAAGCCATCTAGCTACTAACTATGGACCCGTAGGTCTGAGGTAAACTACTCACACTTCATCGGAGAGGCTTTGATGATGATGTAGAAGCCCTCCGTGATGGATGCCCCCTCCGGCGGAGCTCCGGAACAGGCCCCAAGATGGGATCTCGTGGATACAGGAAGTTGCGGCGGTGGAATTAGGTTTTGGCTCTGTTACGATCGTTTGGGGTGCGTGAGGTATATATAGGAGGAAGAATGCGTCGGTGGAGAAGCAGGGGCCCACGAGGCGGGGCGCCCTAGGGGCGCCCCACCTCGTGACCGCCTCTGTTATCCTTGGAGTAGGGTCCAAGTCTCTGGATCACGTTCGTGAGAAAATCATGTTTCCGAAGGATTCATTCCGTTTGGACTCCGTTTGATATTCTGTTTCTTCGAAACACTGAAAAAGGCAAAAAAAACAGCAATTCGGGGTTGGGCCTCCGGTTAATAGGTTAGTCCCAAAAATAATATAAAATTGGAAAATAAAGCCCAATATAGTCCAAAACAGTAGATAAAGTAGGATGGAGCAATCAAAAATTATAGATACGTTGGAGACATATCAGGCATCCCCAAGCTTAATTCCTGCTCGTCCTCGAGTAGGTAAATGATAAAAAAGAATTTTTGATGCGGAGTGATACTTTGGCACAATTTCAATGTAAATCTTCTTAATTGTGATATGAATATTCAGATCCGAATGAATGCAAAATAAAAGTTCATATTGGTAAAAGAAATAGTAATACTTCAAGCATACTAATCAAAGTAATCATGTCTTCTCAAAATAGCATGGCAAAAGAAAGTTCATCCCTACAAAATCATATACTTAGGCTATGCTTCATTTTCGTCACACAAAGATGTTCCCAACTTCTATACCCCCGATGACAAGCCAAGCAATTGTTTCATACTTAAATAATCTCAAACTTTTTCAACCTTCACGCAATACATGAGCGTGAGCGATGGATATAGCACTATGGGTGGAATAGAATATGATGATGGGGATTGTGTGGAGAAGACAAAAAAGGAGAAAGTCTCACGTTGACGAGGATAATCAACGCGCTATGGAGATGCCCATCAACTGATGTCAACATGAGGAGTAGGGATTGCCATGCAACGGATGCACTAGAGCTATGAATGCTCAACAAAAGAAAACTAGTGGGTGTGCATCCAACTGGCTTGCTCATGAAGACCTAGGGCATTTGAGGAAGCCCATCGTAGGAATATACAAGCCAAGTTCTATAATGAAAAATTCCCACTAGTATGAAAAAGACAACTTATGAGACTCACTATATGAAAAACATGGTGCTACTTTGAAGCACAATATATGAGACTCACTACATGAAGAACAAGGTGCTACTTTGAAGCACAATATATGAGACTCTCTACATGAAGAACAAGGTGCTACTTTGAAGCAAATGTGGAAAAGAAATAGTAACATTGCCCTTTTTATTTATCTTCTTTTTTTGTCCTTTCTTTTTTCTTTTTGGCCTTTCTCTTTTTTTTGGGCAATGCTCTAATAATAATGATCATCACACTTCTATTGATTACAACATAAGGATTACAACTCGAAACTAGAACAAGATATGACTCTATATGAATGCCTCCGGCGGTGTACCGGGATGGTGCGATGAATCAAGAGTGACATGTATGAAAAATAATGCATGGTGGCTTTGCCAAAAATACGATGTCAACTACATGATCATGCAATGGCAATATGACAAAAGTAAGGTATGTCATGATGATGAATGGAACGGTGGAAAGTTGCATGGCAATATATCTCGGAATGGTTATGGAAATGCCATAATAGGTAGGTATGGTGGCTGTTTTGAGGAAGATATAAGGAGGTTTATGTGTGATAGAGCGTATCATGTCACGGGGTTTGGATGCACCGGTGAAGTTTGCACCAACTCTCAATGTGAGAAAGGGCAATGCACGGTACCGAAGAGGCTAGCAATGGCGGAAAGGTAAAAGTGTATATAATCCATGGACTCAACATTAGTCAAAAGAACTCATATACTTATTGCAAAAATTTAGAAGTCATCAAAAATCAAGTACTACGCACATGCTCCTAGGGGGATAGATTGGTAAGAAAAGACCATCGCTCGTCCCCGACCGCCACTCATAAGGATGCACAAGCCAGGTACACTTCATGTTTAAAATTTGTTACACAACTTTAACCATACGTGCATGCTACGGGATTTGCTAACTTCAACACAAGCATTCTTTAAATTCATAATCACCCAACCAGCATGACTTTAATATTACCACCTCCATATCTCAAAACAATTATCAAGTACCAAACTTTTCTTAGTATTCAATGCACTCAAAAGAAAGTTTCACATATCTTGAATACCAAGTATATTAACATTAAGCAAATTACCATGCTATTTATGACTCTCAAAATAATCTAAGTGAAGCATGAGAGATCAATAGTTTCTTTAAAACAAATCCACTACCGTGCTCTAAAAGATCTAAGTGAAGCACTAGGGCAAAAATTATCAAGCTCAAAAGATATAAGTGAAGCACTATGAGCATAACTATCAAACTCAAAAAAATATAAGTGAAGCACTATGAGCATTCTATCAAATTCCAATTCATTTATGTCTCTCTCAAAAGGTGTGTACATCAAGGATGATTGTGGTAAACTAACAAGCAAAGACGCAAATAATATAAGACGCTCCAAGCAAAACACTTATCATGTGGTGAATAAAAATATAGCTCCAAGTAAATTACCGATGGAAGTAGACGAAAGAGGGGATGCCTTCCGGGGCATCCCCAAACTTTGACTTTTTGGTGTCTTTGGATTATCTTGGGGGTGCCATGGGCATCCCCAAGCTTAGGCTCTTGCAACTCCTTGTTCCATAATCCATCAAAAGAATTCACCCAAAACTTGAAAACTTCACAACAGAAAACTCAATAGAAATCTCGTGAGCTCCGTTAGACAAAGAAAACAAAAGACTACTTTAAGGTACTGTAATGAACTCATTCTTTATTTATATTGGTGTTAAACCTACTGTATTCCAACTTTTCTATGGATCATAAACTATTTTATTAGCCATAGATTCATCAAAATAAGCAAACAACACACGCAAAAAAGAATATGTCAAAAAACAGAACAGTCTGTAGTAATCTGTAACTAACGCAAACTTCTGGAACTCAAAAAATTCTACCAAAATTAGACAGCCTCGAAAATTTGTTTATTGATCAGAAGCAATTGGAATCAGTATTTTATCACGTTCTGGTGATGTTTAAAAATTCGGGCACTGAGCACAAAGTTTCTGGAAATGACAGCAAGATCAAATAACTATCATCCAAGAAGATCCAATAGATTTAACTTGGCACAAACACTAATTAAAAGATAAAACCAAATCTAAACAGAGGCTAGATGGATTATTTATTACTAAACATGAGCAAAAACAAAAAATAAAAAATAAAATTGGGTTTCCTCCCAACAAGGGCTATCGTTTAACGCCCCTAGCTTGGCATAAAAGCAAGGATAGATCTAGGTATTGCCATCTTTGGTAGGCAATCCATAAGTGGCTCTCATAATAGATTCATATGGTAATTTTATTTTCTTTCTAGGAAAGTGTTCCATGCCTTTCTTTAGTGGAAATTAGAATATAATATTCCCTTCCTTCATATCAATAATTTCACCAATCGTTCTAAGGAAAGGTCTACCAAGAATAATAAGACATGAAGGATTGCAATCTATATCAAGAATGATAAAATATACGGGCACATAATTCCTATTTGCAACAATAAGAACATCATTAATTCTTCCCATAGGCTTTTTAATAGTGGAATCCACAAGATGCAAGTTTAGAGAGCAATCATCAAAGTCATGGAAATCTAGCAAATCACACAAAGTATTGGGAATAGTAGAGACACTAGCACCCAAATCACACAAAGCATTAAACTCATGATCTTTAATTTTAATTTTGATAGTAGGTCCCCACTCATCATAGAGTTTCCTAGGGATAGAAACTTTCAACTCAAGTTTTTCTTCATAAGATTGCATCAAGGCATTAACAATGTGTTCGGTAAAGGCCTTATTTTGACTATAAGCATGAGGAGAATTTAGCACGGATTGCAACAAGGAAATACAATCAATTAAAGAGCAATTTTCATAATTAAATTCCTTGAGATCCAAAATAGTGGGTTTAGCAACATCTAGGTTTTTATTTCTTTCAATCCCACATTTATCAATTTCATCATCAAGATCTAAATACTCCGAATTTTTAGAACGCCTTCTAGGTAAAGGAAGATCATATTCAGTTTCATCAAGATTCATATTGCAAAACAAAGATTTAATGGGTGACACATCAATAACTTTTAGATCTTCATCTTGATTTTCATAGGAATTAGAAGAACACGCTTTAATAAAGGCATCTTTGGAAGCACGCATCCTAGCGGTTCTTTCTTTGCATTCATCAATGGAAATTCTCATGGCTTTGAGAGACTCATTGATATCATGCTTAGGAGGAATAGATCTAAGCTTTAAAGAATCAACCTCAAGAGAAATTCTATCAACGTTCCTAGCCAAATCATCAACTTTAAGCAATTTCTCTTCAAGCAAAGCATTAAAATTCTTTTGTGAATTCATAAACTCTTTAATATTATTCTCAAATTCATAGGGCATCTTATTAAAATTTCCATAAGAGTTGTTGTAGGAATTTCCATAATTATTAGAAGGATTACTAGGATAAGGCCTAGGATTAAAATTCCCTCTATACGCGTTGTTACGAAAATTATTCCTACCAACAAAATTCACATCCATAGATTCATTATTATTCTCAATCAAAGTAGACAAAGGAATATCATTAGGATCAGAAGAAACACTCTTAGTAGCAAATAATTTCATAAGTTCATCCATCTTCCCACTCAAAACATTGATTTCTTCTATCGCATGCACTTTTTTATTAGTAGATCTTTCAGTATGCCATTGAGAATAATGAACCATTATATTATCTAGGAGTTTCTTAGCATCTCCTAAAGTGATTTCCATAA
The DNA here is from genome assembly GCA_021605205.1 of Aegilops longissima. NCBI lineage: Eukaryota > Viridiplantae > Streptophyta > Magnoliopsida > Poales > Poaceae > Aegilops > Aegilops longissima. The sequence goes on from CM038680.1 coordinate 91,406,172, forward strand.
AAGTGCCTCCCGCGGCCGAATCTAAAAGTTTTCTAGAAGCAAAATTCAATCCGGCATAAAAACTTTGTATAATCATCCACAAGTTCAAACCATGAGTAGGACAATTACATATCATTAATTTCATTCTCTCCCAAGCTTGTGCAACATGTTCATGATCAAGTTGCTTAAAATTCATAATATCATTCCTAAGAGAGATAATCTTAGCGGGAGGAAAATACTTAGAGATAAAAGCATCTTTGCACTTGTTCCAAGAATCAATACTATTTTTAGGCAGAGATAAAAACCACGCTTTAGCACGATCTCTAAGCGAAAAAGGAAATAGCTTCAATTTAACGACATCATTATCGACATCTTTTTTCTTTTGCATATCACATAAATCAACGAAGCTATTCAGATGAGTAGCGGCATCTTCACTAGGAAGGCCGGCAAATTGATCTTTCATACCAAGATTCAACAAAGCAGTATTGATTTCACAAGATTCAGTATTGGCAAGAGGAGCAATCGGAGTGCTATGGAAATCATTATTATTGGTATTGTTAAAGCACACAATTTGTTAGCATCTTGAGCCATCGCGACAACAAGCAATCCAACACACGAGCAAACAAACGGACGAGGAAAAGGCAACGGAAAGAGAGGAGGAGATTGGGAAAGAGAGGGCGAATAAAACGGCAAGGGTGAAGTGGGGGAGAGAAAAACGAGAGGCAACAGGCGAATAATGTAATGCGAGAGATAGGGATTGTGATGGGTACTTGGTATGGTTGACTTTTGCATAGACTTCCCGGTAACGGCGCCAGAAATTCTTCTTGCTACGTCTTGAGCTTGCGTTGGTTTTCCCCGAAGAGGAGAGGATGATGCAGCACAATAGCGTAAGTATTTCCCTCAGTTTTTGAGAACCAAGGTATCAATCCAGTAGGAGGCCACGCACAAGTCCCTCGTACCTGCACAAAACAATAGCTACTCGCAACCAACGCGATTAGGGGTTGTCAATCCTTCACGGTCACTTACGAGTGAGATCGATAGAGATAATATTTTGGTATTTTTGGTATATAGATGCAAAGTAAAAATAAAAGGCAAAGTAAAAACAAAGCAAGTATTAAAAGTGATGGAGATTGATATGATGAGAATAGACCCGGGGGCCATAGGTTTCACTAGTGACTTCTCTCAAGAGCATAAGTATTCTACGGTGGGTGAACAAATTACTGTTGAGCAATTGACAGAATTGAGCATAGTTATGAGTATATCTAGGTATGATCATGTATATAGGCATCACGTCCATGATAAGTAGACCGAAACGATTATGCATCTACTACTATTACTCCACGCATCGACCGCTATCCAGCATGCATCTAGAGTATTAAGTTAAAAACAGAGTAACGCCTTAAGCAAGATGACATGATGTAGAGGGATAAATTCATGCAATATGATAAAAAACCCATCTTGTTATCCTCGATGGCAACAATACAATCGTGCCTTGCTGCCCTTACGCCATTGGGAAAGGACACATAAGATTGAACCCAAAGCTAAGCACTTCTCCCATTGCAAGAACTACCAATCTAGTTGGCCAAACCAAACGGATAATTCGAAGAGACTTGCAAAGATAACTCAATCATACATAAAAGAATTCAGAGAAGATTCAAATATTATTCATAGATAAGTTGGATCATAAACCCACAATTCATTGATCTCAACAAACACACCGCAAAAACAAGATTACATCGAATAGATCTCCATGAGAGAGGGGGAGAACATAGTATTGAGATCCAAAAAGAGAGAAGAAGCCATCTAGCTACTAACTATGGATCTGTAGGTCTGAGGTAAACCACTCACACTTCATCGGAGAGGCTTTGATGATGATGTAGAAGCCCTCCATGATGGATGCCCCCTCCGGTGGAGCTCCGGAACAGGCCCCAAGATGGGATCTCGTGGATACAGGAAGTTGCGGAGGTGGAATTAGGTTTTGGCTCTGTTACGATCGTTTGAAGTGCGTGAGGTATATATAGGAGGAAGGAGTACGTCGGTGGAGCAACAGGGGGCCCACGAGGCAGGGGGCGCGCTCTAGGGGCGCGCCCCCCACCCTCGTGACCGCCTCTGTTATCCCTTGGAGTAGGGTCCAAGTCTCCTGGATCACGTTCGGTGAGAAAATCACGTTTCCGAAGGTTTCATTCCGTTTGGACTCCGTTTGATATTCTGTTTCTTCGAAACACTGAAAAAGGCAAAAAACAGCAATTCTGGGCCGGGCCTCCGGTTAATAGGTTAGTCCCAAGAATAATATAAAAGTGGAAAATAAAGCCCAGTATAGTCCAAAACAGTAGATAAAGTAGCATGGAGCAATCAAAAATTATAGATACGCTGGAGACGTATCAAAGGCCATTTGCGCCGTGAGCCGCCTCGCCGATCTCATTAGCGGGATCCGCCTCTCTGACGAACCCGTGCCCGACGTGGGAGCAGCCAGCTCAGAGAGCTGCCTCGTCGACCTCCTCGGCAAGATCCACATCGCCAATGAGCCTGCCTCCGACCTGGAGTCTGTTGGCTCCACCGACCCGCCCGTCGAGATGCTCATCGATTCCGATGCGGCGTCCATTGATGCCTTCCCCAACAACGTGGTGATCATCGACGAACCGCTCCCTCCTGCGGTTAGCGACGCCAGTGCTAGCACCGTCACGAAGGTGCTGGTCACTAGCCATGATGGAGCCTTTGATGGGGCCGGCCAGGACCCGCTGCAGGCGGCAATGCGGGGCATGTCCGCTCCCATAGCGCCGGGTGCTGATGGTGCAACACTGGAAACATTCCTCGTCTCGCTCCTCTACAGCGCCAACAAGTTGGCAGCCATGAGGCGCCTCACTGACGCCTACCAGCGCGAGATCGATCGCACGGTGTGTGGCACGTCGGCTGCTGACGAGCCTAGCCGAGTGGGCATGGTCTGGCAGCGCGGCGCAGCCATCGCCAGCATGCTGGGAGCCGACCGCCCGGTCTATGCCACCCTGATGGAAAACTTGCGCGCCGCCTAGGCGGCGGCTGACGAGCTGGACCACCTGGAGGGCGACGAGCATTGCTACATGATGGCGCGCCTCCAGCAGCTCCTCGACGCGTCAACCGCGTAGTAAGAAGCTGACCGCCACGTGGTGGAACCCGACGTGCAAGCCGAGAACCATCCCCCTCGCCGTGAGGACGGGGAGACCGCCTGGTCCCCTACAGGCGGCGCTCATGGTCGACAAGACCAAGAGCCAGCTGCTAGCCGCAGCTGCACACGTATCACGATCGAGCGCGACCAAGACGGCCGCCGTCAAGCAGTGGAACGGCGGAGCGACCGTCCGCCTCCTCCTCATAGGGAGAGGCGTGCTTCCCCGCCACCTGTTGAGCATCCGACTCTCGGAGGCCGACTAGGCCCCGTGAAGGAGTCGGAGAGAACGACCCCGCCACCGGATCGACCGGCTTGCTCGGTCCCTGGCGGTAGAAGAAGAAGATGCAATCGGCCCGGCCTGCTTCGGCCCCCGCATTCGCGACGAGCCGTTCCCCAAAGGGTTCACGCTCCCTCGAGACACTCCCAAGTACAACGGCTCCGTGAAGCCGGAGGACTGACTGGTCGATTACTCCATAGCCGCCAGCATAGCAAAGGGCAAGAAGCGCGTTGCCTGAAGTACGTTCCGCTCATGCTCCAGGGCATGGCTCGGACATGGCTGAACATCCTCAAGCCTTACAACGTCAACAACTGGCTGGACTTTGCCAATGTCTTCATCCGCAACTTCACCAGCACCTACAAGCGGCCGCCCAAGCCTCGCCAGCTCTCCATGTGCATCCAAGGCCCGACTGAGTCCACCCGCGACTACCTGACGCGCTGGGCTGAGCTGCGCAACTCCTGTGAAGGGGTGCACGAGGTGCAGGCCATAGAATACTTCACCGCCGGGTGCAGTGAAGGCACCCTGCTCAAGCACAGGCTCCTCTGCGACGAGCCGGCCACGCCAGATGAGCTGCTAATCATAGCAGACAAGTACGCCACGGCCGACTCCTCAATGAAGTCGGAGCTGCGGGTTGACACGTCCGGGAAGGTGACCCCCAGGCTCCTCAGACGCCGGCTGGTAACTCCAGTTGGCGACAGCATATGAACGACAACACGCGCAAGGCCCCGCAGCCAGCTTCCACCAGCCGGCAAGTGGCAACAGTTGAAGTCCAGCGGCCGGAGGGGCAGCCCGGCCCCAAGCGTCAGAAGGGCGGCAAGCCTGCTTGGTTGCCCGCCTTCTCCTTCGAGCAAACCCTTGATGCTCCCTGCAAGTTCCACAGCCGTGCGAAGCCGTCCAACCACATCACGCAGAAATACCACTAGCTCACCCGAATCGCTAAGGGAGAGGGCCTGCCTCCTCCGCCTGCCGGCCCCCCAGCCCCGCCTCCTTAGCAGCCGGTGGCCCATGTAGCCGGCATGATCCAAGATGAGCTCCCCGAAGCCAACGCCACGTACTCGTCTTCACCAGTGAAGATGGCGACAAGCACAGCCGGCGTCAGCGGCACTGGGAGGTGAACATCATTGCCTCAGAGGTCCCAGAGTTCATGCACTAGTCCGAGAGGCCCAACAGCTGGAGCCGTGCTGACCACCCGGCCGTGATGCCCTTGTCGGGTTCCTATGCCTTGGTGTTGGATTCCACTTTCTCGACAGAGAGGCGAGCTTGCGCCTTCTCCCGAGTCCTGATAGACAGCGGTATCAACATCAACATTCTCTACCGCGATACCATGGAGAAGTTGGGCATCAAGGAGAAGCAGCTCCTGCACAGTCGGACCGTCTTTCATGGAATTCTACCCGGCCTTTCCTGCTCTCCAATTGGCAAGATCAACATAGATGTCATGTTCGGTTACAAAGATCACTTCCACCACGAGCCGATCTAGTTTGAGGTGATTGACCTAGACAGCCCCTACCACGCACTCCTGGGTTAGCCCACCTTGGCCAAGTTCATGGCAGTACCGCACTATGCCTACCTCAAGATGAAGATGCCAGGCACCAAGGGCATCGTCACCATAGCCGGCGACTACCAGAAGTCGGCTGCATGTGCTGCCGTCGGCAGTCGGCTGGCCAAGTCCCTCGTCATCGCCGTAGAGAAGCAACTCCTTGACCGGGTTGTGGCCATGGCTAGCAAGCAGCCGGACATGTCGCCTGAACCCAAGGAGTCGGAGGCCCAGAGCTCCTTCCAGCCGGCCAAAGAAACCAATATGATCCCGTTGGACTCGGAGCACCCAGAGAGGCACGCTGTCATAGGGGCCAACCTTGACAGCAAATAGCAAAGCGAGCTCGTCGATTTCCTCTGTGAGAATCGTGACATCTTCGCATGGTCTCGCAAAGACATGCCAGGTGTTCCGACGGATTTCGCCGAGCACAAGCTACATGTCAGGCCGGTAGCAAAGCTGGTAAAGCAACCCCTACGCCACCTGTTAGAACAGACGAGAAGAATTGTTGGCGAAGAGATAGCCCGACTTTTGGCAGCGGGCTTCATCATGGAAGTATTCTACCCGGACTGGCTTTCCAACCCCGTCGTCGTGTTGAAGAAGAACAACAAGTGGCGCATGTGTATTGACTACAGTAGCCTCAATAAAGCCTGCCCCAAGGACTCGTTTGCCTTGCCTCGGATAGATCAAGTGATTGACTCCACAACCGGATGTGAGCTGTTGTCTTTCCTTGATGCCTACTCGGGCTACCACCAGATCAAGTTGAACCCAGCCGATCGGCTGAAGACCGCCTTCATCACACCATTCGGAGCCTTCTGCTACCTTACCATGACATTCGGCCTCAGAAATGCCGGTGCCACGTTTCAGCGTTGCATGCAGAAGTGCCTCCTCAAGTAACTCGGCAGAAATGCCCATATCTATGTAGATGATATTGTGGTGAAGACAGAGAAGCGCCCTCCTGGAGGATCTCAAGGAGACCTTTGACAATCTGCACCATTTTCAAATCAAGCTCAACACGGAGAAGTGTGTCTTCGCAGTCCCAGCCGGCAAGGTCCTTGGTTTCCTTGTCTCTGAATGCGACATCGAGTGCAACCCCATGAAGATCAAGGCCATTAAGCGGATGGAGAGACTCACCCGGCTGTGCGACGTCCAGAAGTTCACCGGGTGCTTGGCATCCCTCAGCCGGTTCATCAGTCGGCTAGGTGAGAAGGCTCGCCCCCTGTACCAGCTAATGAAGAAAACCACTTGCTTCAAGTGGAATGACAAGGCGGACGAGGCCTTCCTCCAGCTCAAGAAAATGCTGACCACGCCACCTGTCCTGGCAGCTCTGGCTGCTAAGGAACCCATGCTCCTCTACATCACCGCCACCAACTGGGTGGTCAGCGCCGTGATCATGGTCGAGCGCCCAAAAGATGGCAAGGCACAGCCGGTCCAGAGGCCCGTCTACTACCTAAGTAGGTGTTGTCGGCCTCCGAGCAGAACTACCCCCACTACCAGAAGATGTGCTACGGCGTGTACTTTGCCGCCAAGAAGCTCAATCGGTACTTCCAGGAGCACTCCATCACGGTCGTCTGCACTACCCCACTTGCCGAGATCATAGGCAACATAGATGCATCAGGCCAGGTTGCAAAGTGGGCCATCGAGCTAGCTCCCCACACCATCCTCTACCAGCCCCGCACCACCATCAAGTCCCAAGGCCTGGCCGACTTCCTCGTCGACTGGGCCGAGACCCAGTACCTGCCGCCAGCGCCGGATTCCACCCATTGGCAGATGCATTTTGACGGCTCGAAGATGCGCACCGGTTTAGGAGCAGACATCATCCTCACCTCTCCCAAAGGCGACATGCTCAGATACACGCTGCAGATTCACTTTTCCGCCTCCAACAATGTGGCCGAGTACGAGGTGCTCATCCACGGGCTCCGACTGGCCAAGGAGATCGGCATCCGCCGAGTGCTGTTCTGCGGCGACTCGGACTTCGTCATCCAGCAGTCGTCTGGCGACTGGGATGCGAAAGATGCAAACATGGTGAGCTACCGCTTCCTCGTCCAACAGATCAGTGGGTACTTCGACGGGTGCGAGTTCCTTCACGTGCCACGGGCCGACAACGAGCAAGCTGATACCCTGGCTCGGATTGGCTCCACCCGGCAGACAATACCAGCCGACGTCTCCCTCCAGTGCCTGCGCAAGTCGTCTATCAAGCCTTCACCTGAATCAGAGTCCATCTTCATGCCGACTGACCCCGAAACAGTTGGATCCGGCTTGGGGACTGCTACAGTCGGCCCAAGGACTTCGGCAGGCGGCCTGGCAACTGCAGCAGTTGCACCTAGCCCGGGGACTTCAGAACCCAGCCCGGGGGCTACAGCAGTCGGCCCGGGGACTTCAATGACGCAGAAATCGGCGGCCAGCTCCATCCCGCCGCCTCCCAACCCAACCGCCCTGGTACCAGTTGTCGTGATGATAGTGGTAGAAGCACCATCTTAGGTGCAACCCATCCTCAACTTCCTGGAGAGCAGAGAGCTACCAGCCGACGAGATTCTAGCCCGGCAGGTGCAACGCCGGGCAGCAGCATACACAATATTAAACAGAGAGCTTGTCAGGCGCAGCGTGACTGACGTGTTCCAGCACTGCATAGAGCCAGAGAAGGGCAGGGCAATCCTGAGAGATATTAACCAAGGCGAATGCGGCCACCACGCGGCCTCCAGATCCCTTGTCGCCAAAGCTTTCCGCCATGGATTCTTATGGCCGACTGCTTTGGACAACGCCAAGGAATTGATCAAGAAGTGCAAGGGGTGCCAACGCTTCAGCTCGAAGCAACACCTGTCGGCTTCTGCACTCAAGACCATCCCCCTCACTTGGTCGTTTGCCGTCTGGGGGCTGGACATGGTGGGCCCATTCAAGACAGCACGCGGCGGCATGACCCATCTGGTGGTCGACGTGGACAAATTCACCAAGTGAATTGAAGCAAAGCCAATCAAGAAGCTGAACGGTCCGACTGCTGTGACCTTCATTGCAGATATCATCGTCCGGTACAGCGTACCACACAGCATCATCACCGACAATGGAACAAACTTTGCCAAAGGCGCCTTGGGCCGTTTCCGCGCGACGCAGGGCATCTGACTAGACTTAGCGTCTGTTGCCCATCCGCAGTCAAACCGCCAGTTTGAGCGAGCAAACGGCATCATCCTGTCTGGCATCAAGCCCCGACTGGTCGAGCTGCTGGAGCGCTCGGCCGGCTGCTGGATCGAAGAGCTGTCGGCCGTCCTCTGGAGTCTCCAGACCACGCCGAACAAAGCAACCGGCTTCACTCCCTTCTTCCTCGTGTACGGGGCCAAGGCCATCATCCCAACTGATACCGAGTTTGACTCGCCTCGCGTCACCATGTACACGGAGGCGGAGGCGAAGGAGGCGCGAGAAGACAGCATCGACCTGCTGGAGGAGGGCAGGCTGCTGGCACTCAGCCGGTCCGCCATCTACCAGCAGGGCCTACGCCGCTACCATAGCCGGAAGGTCAAGCCACGATCCTTCCGCGAGGGAGACCTTGTGCTCCAACTGATCCAGTGAACAGCCGACTAGCACAAGCTCTCGGCTCCTTGGGAAGGGCCTTTCATCATCAGCAAAGCCCTGGGCAACGACTCCTACTACCTCATTGACGCACAGAAGCCCAGGGCACGCAAGAGGGATGATTCAGGCAAGGAAACAGAGCGCCATGGAACGAGAATCTTCTCCGACGATTTTACAGTTGATGCAATGTATGTACCACGCTACCTTTTGTATTATGCAAAGACAACGGGTCCCTCGAGGAGCACTCGGGGGCTACCCTTTTTTATCTATATGATAAGATTATGCCTGTGAATGTTATTTCATTCCTTCGCCGGGCATCGGGTCCGGTCAGCCGACCCGGGGGCTCACTGCCTTGTCCTATGTTGGTACCACCTGTAGTCGGACAAGTAGTGTGCCGACATCTAAGCCCTCTCTCGCCTTAAGCCACAGCTCAATGAGCAACTGTCCAGCTGGCAAGAGCTAAAGGCAGGAAATGGTGTCCACACGAACAATGACTAAGGAAAAATACCAGCATAGGCCAAGCCTGCTCCTCGCCTCACCCGTCCGGCTGCCGAGCAGTCGGTCGGGCAGCTTCTCGCTTGACTAACTATGTTCTAGATGGTCGAAGTACTTGTCTATCCTAAAAGGCCAAACCCCTGACCTAGCCGCAAAGCGGCTGTCTGGCTGGCAGGGCGGCAGCCAAAGGAAGGCGGCAAAGGAAAAAGTCAAAAAGAACAAAGAGCAAAGCCAAGACAGAAACCGGCAAGAACGCTAGCATGTGGGAGAATAAAGCTATTTACATATCAAAAGTCCAGTGGCAAGCATTCAATGGAATTTGAATTACACACCCAGCGGGTGGAACTGCGCAAGTTTAACTTGTTTGCTCAAAAGTTACAAGAACAGGGAAAGACGTGAAAGATAAATAGCCGCCTAGGCTAGGGGCATTGCAGGTAGAGCAGACAGGTCAGTGGAGGCAGAAGCGCCGGTTGGTGGAGCGGCCGACTGGTGGGTCTCGACATGGTCGGCACCGGCAGCAGTCGGCGCGGCATCCTGTGGCTCGCTGGTCGAGGCTTGATCAGGCTGAGGCTGGCTGCTCGCTCCATCATCCGGTGCAATGTCTTTGCTGTCCTCATCCTCATCCTCCTCACCCTCGTCGCTGGAGGTGATCTCCTCCACTGAGTCCTCCCCCTCCTTCAGGTTCAGCCCGAACCAGTTGGGCGGCACCTCAGCATCGTCATCATCCAGCTCCGGGATGAAGACGCTGGTGTCGACGTACTCGGCGATGGCCACCGCATGATGGGTGAGCTCGCGGCGCAACGCCTCCAGCTCTGGTCCGGCTTCTTGCCGGAAGGTGTCCAACTTCACCAGCCGCAGATCCGAGTACCAAGCCTTGGCGAACTCCAGCGCAGTCCTGGGGCCTGGTCAAGCCGCGGTGCCCTTCTAGGCCTTGAACTGTCCAACTGCTACCTCCAGCCAGTCGGCAGTCCGACTTGGTGTGCGGGGGACCTGAGCATCTGGCCAGAGTGCGGCCAGCAGCAGGCGGCGGAGCAAGCGGTGAGTGGGCACCAAGTGAGTCTTGACGGCCAGAAGTGGCTCGCCAGATTGCGAGGTGCGTTCGGCGGAATGTCCACGCCCGCCCTCCTCCACTGATCCCACCGCGCCTTGATGGCCTGGCTGACAGCCAAGGACTGACCCGGAAGAAATTCTGCACAAGAAGACCAAAGAATTAGAAGCCAGAAGCCGGCTCCTGCAGCAGTCGGCAACTGTGCAACAAAGGAATAAATGACTTACCATTGATCATGTCCTCGATCTCGCCGTAGCCGTCCGATAGGAATTTCTCCCTCGGCCCAGTTCGAGCGCCGAGTCTCGAAATCGGCCCGGAGGAGAGTCTCGCCGTCCTTCAGCTGCTGCACCTCCACCTTGTGCTTCTCCGCCTGGTCCGCCAGCTCCTTCACCAGTCGGTCGCGCTCCTGGGCGGCCTGGCTGTGCTCCTGTTCCTTGGTGCGGAGCTCGGACTCGACCTCGCCCAGGCGCTTCCACAGATTAGCGGCGGCCTCTGCCAAGACAAGAAAAATAAAGCGTTAGCATCAACCAAAAGCACATAGTTTCCGGAAGATCCGGCCCAACTTCTCAGCAGTTGGCCCGAATCTTGGGGGCTACACCCAGCGGGTGTGCTGAGGCGCCCTCGCGGAAAGAAAGATGAAGCGCTTACTCCGGCTCTGGTACAGATCAGCAGTCCGCTTGGTCAGCTCCTGGAGATGGGAGTTGTAGGCGGCAGCGCGAAGGTTGTGGTAGTCCTGCAACGAAGACAACGGAAGGAAAAACACTTCAGCACTCGGAAGCTCACCTTGGAGTTACGACCCGCCGCTCGGCGCCCGCCCCGAACTTCGGGGCTACTCAGCAGGTGCGCTAGCGCCTCCTCACGAAGATCACAAGAATTGAAAACAAAAAGCTCCTGCCTGGACTGCAGGAGGGTGGCACCGTCGGTGTTGAACTGGGCCAGGATGTCCTACACCGCCACGTTGAGGACGCCCGAGCCGGCCAAGGACGTCCAGTCCGGCAGAGCGGCGCTGGTGGCCTCGGTGTCAGGCGCCGATGAGCTCGCAGCCCCAAACTCTACCGGCCTTGGTGCCGAAATCGTTTTCACCGGACGTTGGCACCCGGGAACAAGGGTTGTGGCAACTCAGCCCAACACCAACTTGCTGCCAGACGGCGGCACCATCGGTGCTTCGGGCCGACTACCCTGCGCGCCAACAGTAGGCGCGCGCAGAGGCACCTCCGTCTCCAAGACGACGGGGTCATCCCCCCTCCTCTCCAGGGCCGGCTGGTCAACCCCAGCCCCTCCAGTCGGCGCCTGGCCCTCCAGCATCAGCGGCTCCGCGTGCTGCGGGCCGGTGTCCTCCAGAGCCCTATCGCGGGACGCTTCCTCCTCCTGTGCCTTGGCGGCCGCGTTCGCCTGCTCCTTGGCCGCCGCATCGGCCTCCTACGCCTCCACTCGGGCCGCGGCTTCTCAGTCCTGCTGTGCCTCCAGCGCGTTCTTCTCTGTCGCCTCCCGAAGGGCGGCGAGCGGGTCCACGCGGCGAGAGAATTCGGGGCCGTTTGCAGCCCCAATCACTGAGGCGAATGGGGCCCGCGAGAGAGAAAGCGGGGCCCTGCTCAACATAGCCAGAAGAAGCTAAGGAGAGTTTGCGAAAAAAAAGAGAAGCAAACGAAAGACAAAACAACAAAAGCGCTTACGTGGACACCAGCGGGCGCTGCATCAGGCCCTTCCGGACGATGGCCGCCTTCGCGGCCTCTTCCCGCTTGGTCGCGGCCACCGAGGCCTTGGCCTTCTTGGGCCGATTGCCGAATAACCCGGCGTCGGCCCGATGCTTCGGCACACGGGTGCGACAGTCGGCACCGTCGAGGAGCCGGCGCCCGTCCCGTTGGTGCCGAGGGTGCGGCGCGGCTCGTCGTCCTCCCCGTCATCGTCCGGCCAGTCCCCGAGGTAGCCTCCTGAGGAGCCGCCTGCTCCCTTGCGGCCGCCTCTTGCGTCGTCATCCTCCTCCATTGCGGTCGCCCCCAGCTCGGGGTCGTCCACATCGCTTTCCGTGTGGTCCACCAGGTACTGATGGCCTGGGGCCAGCGCGCCGGTTGCGGTCTGGCCCGAGAAGCGCTGCATCGCGGCCGCTTGGTTAGGCGGCAACAAGAATTTAGGGCAAGCAAAGAAAAGAGAATCAGAAAACTTACCGCGGGCGGTGGGTTAGCGCAGATGTACGACAACTTGCCGAACCGCCAATCCTTCTCGGCGAGCTTGCAGTCGGAGAAGAAGTTGACCAGCCGGACCACCTCCGTGTCTAGCAGCACCTTTTTGGACATCCGACACGGGTCCCGGCGCCCACTCATATTGCTGATCAGGTGGGGCCGGGCTTGAAGAGGCAGCACCCGACGCTCCACGAAGGCGGCCAGCAGATTCGAGGCCTTGAGGCCCTCCGACTCCGTCATCTCCTAGAGCTGGGTGAGAGCGGTGGACGCGACGGCCGACAGCGTCCTCGGCCGGAACTTCCAGTTGCTCGGGGCTAAATAGGCGGGCCTGCTGCGTAAGCCGGCAAGTCAAGGTAGTCCAGCGTGGATGGTCTGGACATAGAAGTACGACATCTGCCACAGCTTGGCCGATTGCAGCAGGGCGAGGGCCGGGAAGAGGACCCCGAAGCCAATGCGCCGCATCGCAACACAGGCCCCGCACTGGGTCTCCTCGTCCTTGGAGGCGGTTCTGAGCTTGAGGTAGAAGAGCTCCCCCCACAGCTCGAGCGAAGGCAGCATGCCGAGGTACCCCTCGCAGAGGGTGACGTAGGCGGAGAGCAGCACCACCGTGTTCGGCGTGAAATGGTGGGGCTGGACCCCGTAGAAGCTGAGGAAGGAGTGAAGGAAGCCGCAGAGGAAGTGCGATCGAAAGACGACGCGCTCGCCGTTCTCCGGCGCCGGCGAGATCTTCCTCTCAGGGGGGACGCGCACCTTCACGTGCGCCGCGCGAGGAAGCCGCCGCGTCTGGCGGAGGAACTCATGGTGGTCATCATGGACGTTGGAGCCGTCCCAGTCACCAGAGCGATCGCCGCACGCCATGGACGTGGTTGCTCGGTGGCGGCGCAGAGTGGTGGCGCGAGGGCGAGGCCGCGGAGATTCGGAGAAGTCTTGCGACGGCGGGCTGCAGCGGCGCTCCGGCGACAAGCAGCGGCACGGTACCAGCAAGAGATCAGAGAAGGCAGAGGGATAAAGAACATGGAGAGCGGGGGGAGCGCTCGTGCGTTCTGCCATGCCCTCCTCCCCCTACTTATAGGCCCGCGGCGGCGGAGCCGAGGAGGCAAAACATGGGGGGCATGGAATTAACTATGCCCACTCCCCCCACGACCCCCTGCATTCCGTGCCTTAACGACGCATGATTAATGCGCCTGAGAACACAACCGTTTGCCCCGGCCGCAGCGGATCCGCGCGCGTGCTGAAGCCCTGTAGTGGCGGGCCTGGGCCTGCGGCAACGTCCCGTCGCGCGCGTGGGCTGGCAGGCCGGCCTGGTCTGCTGGCGCCGTGTGGCAAATGAGCAACGGGCGGCAAGCCTGTCACCTGGCTAGCTCGCCACCCAGCCTCTACCCTGACATTTCGAATTCACCAGTCGGTCGGCCGCTCCTTGGTCGGCTCCTCACATTCGGTGTCTCCAGAAGACGGACGAAGCAAGGTTACCAGATCACTCAGAGAAGGAAGCTGCCGAGGCTCCTCGAGTTTTGCCGCGGTGCCCCACCAACTTCGGGGTCTAATGTCGGAGTAGTTGACCACGCGTAGACTCATCGGCACCCCATGGCATTTCAAGACATCGGGGCTAGCTGTGCCCCTCACACCTCCCGGACGAAAGGCCAACCCTCTGGGACGCCTGGTCCGACGGGCCGGCTGCCAGAAGGTGGCGAGCTCTCAGAAGGCGGCCGCGAGGGAGCCGACTCCTAGAAGGTGGGCCCTCGTCCCCTCAAAGTTTGCACCCACTTAACCACGACGAGACGGGGCGTGGCTACAGGACGACCTGCCACCCCCGAATCCAGGGAGAAACATGGCCACAGTGCGGGTGTACCAAGCGGACAACCCTCACCGAGTGCTACACTATTGCCACGCAGCCCATGACATCATCTACGTCAGAGGGAACCATGCTCCCATGATGGGCGGTCGGTACGGCCCGCAGGCGGCGGGCCCTACCTGTCCGCGAGCCGCTGGAAGGCGGCGAATTGCAAGCAGGCGGCCTCGAGGGCGGGCCAACTCCTAGCAGGCAGCGCTCCTTCCCCTCAGAGTCTACGCACCATTAATTTAATGAGACGGGGTGTGGCTATAGTGAGCGCCCGACAGGCAGCGGGACTATAGCCATGCACCCCCCGACAAAGCCTCCGTCATCAGGGCCGGGGCTACAATATAAAGTAGTCAACGAGGCCCGTAGACGGTGGTCCCTACCTGTCGGTCGAATTCGCGGCAGCCGGCGGGACCCACCAAGTGGCGGGCCCCAGCAGCCGGCGAAGAAGACGGCGCCCAGAGATACTGACGGGTGGGTCCTACAGCCGGCGGGATTATCGTTGTACCCCTGGGGGTAGGCCTATATAAACCCCCCAGGCTCACCCATGCAAAGGGTTCAAAACCTTTGCCATCATACACACATCCATAGAAGGAGAAGATAGAGCTAGCCTTGCCCTTCTTCCTTCTCTAGCCGAAACAACTCAAGGAGCACACTTGTAGCTACTCTATTGATGATAGTCATCATGTGGAGACCCCGACGAGCGGGACTAGGGGTGTTATCTCCAGTAAGAATCGTAGGCATTCGAGCTCTTGCTCACTCCCACTTCTAGAGCCCGGCGATATACTCTTGTCCCCCTCCTTGATAAGCCACCCCCTGGCATATGTCGCTACATATCCCCGACAGTGAACTGCTTATATATTAGGCATCAAGATCTATAGAGATAGATCAAGATGCTTAATTGGACTTTCACAAAGCACATACCTCGATAAAGTTTTGAAGAAGTTCAAAATGGATCGGTCAAAGAAAGGGTTCTTGCCTGTGTTACAAGGTGTGAAGTTGAGTCAGACTCAATGCCCGACCACTGCAGAAGATAGAGAGAAAATGGAAGTAATTCCCTATGCCTCAGCCATAGGTTCTATCATGTATGCTATGCTGTGTACCAAACCTGATGTGTGCCTTGCTATAAGTTTAGCAGGGAGGTGCCAAAGTAATCCAGGAGATGATCACCGGATAGCAATCAAGAACATCCTGAAGTACTTGAAAAGGACTAAGGATATGTTTCCCGCTTATGGAGATGACAAAGAGCTCGTCGTAAATGGTTACGTCGATGTTAGCTTTGACACTGATCCGGATGACTCTAAGTCACAAACTGGATACGTATTTATATTGAATGGTGGAGCTGTCAGTTGGTGTAGTTCCAAGCAGAGCGTCGTGGCGGGATCTACGTGTGAAGCGGAGTACATAGCTGCTTCGGAAGTAGCAAATGAAGGAGTCTGGATGAAGGAGTTCATATCAGATCTAGGTGTAATACCTAGTGCATCGGGTCCAGTGAAAATCTTTTGTTATAATACTAGAGTGTAACATCCCAAATTTTCAATTTGGAATATTATACATAGGTCATTCATGCATATCATATTTTATTGCATCTTCGTTCCGCAATCCTCGAAATCCTAAGCAACTCAAGGACCCTCGGAGAGAGTTGGGGATTTTCCAGTTTCCATATTTGATTTTTTATCAAATAATGAAACGAGGATTTTTTTTATTTTAATTATTTTTCTCTCCGAAAAATATTTCATAATAAAAATAAATGAGAGCAGATAATATGACTTCTCCAAAACAATTGAAATACTGGAGGAAAAATGTTAAAATCATTTATTGGATTTTATTGGATTTTATTCGGATTTTATTCACCTTAGAAAAATTGCATGTTTTCAAATTTTCATTTTAGGGCCAAGAAAATGTTCAACTCGTTCTAAATATTTCATTTAGACGGTGAAAATTTGTTTTGGCATTTTTAGGTTTTTACTTTATTTTCTAGTATTTATTTTCTATCGGCGAAATTATTTAAAAAAATTCTCCCCGCGCCCCACTGGGCTGAAACCCAGCTAGGCCGCCGGCCCAGCCGCCGCCGCCAACGCCTCCCCTCACGCGCGCCGCCGTGCTTGGCACGGACGCCGAGGAGAGTCCAGCTCGGACTCCTCCCCGGGCGCCCCCTCACCCAAGCTAGCCCCCCCCCCTTTAAATCTCCGCCCCGAGCCCCCCACCACCACCAGCCCCACCGCCTCCCGACCACCCCGAGCACGCCGCCGCCGCCAAGAGCCGCCAGTCCGCCGCCACGCCGCCCGAGCCCCAGGAACCCTACTGAGCCCACTGCGCTCCGCCGGAGCCGAGCTGAGGTAGCCGCCCGCCGCCCCGGTTTTGTGAGAAAAACCGTTTTGGTTTTCTTAAAAAGCCCTAGTTTTCGTTTTTTTAAATAGATTGGTTTTTCTCCGGTTTATTTATTTAGCGAGCGTTCGCTCGTTCATTCGTTTTAACGAACGTGTTCATCGTTTAGATCCAGATAACGAACGTTCGTTCGTTAATCTGTTCGTCATTTTATTTTTCTTGGATTTATTCCACGATTTTTCTGATCGTGATTTCTGATCCGATCTTAGTTTCTATTTATCTTTTCGCTCGTTAGTCGGAATCAGGCGATTCAAGCGCCTAGATCTTCGTCTCGAGACCCTCTTTCTGTTTAATCAACTTAAACAAGATTTTGGTACTGTGAAATTTGACCTTAGTTCAGATTAGTAAACAGATTTTGTTTCTTTCACAGTTTGAGTTTCGTTGCTCCGTTTGGTTTGATTCTTTTTGCAAACCGGAGTTCTTAAGTTGAACTTTCTGGCCAACCTATTTTATTTGAGTTTTGCTTGTGCATCTTTGCTTGTTGCTTATGTATGTTATTGTTTGCTTGCGATAGAATTCCCGGAGTGCGAAGCGTGTTACTACGAGTCTCTAGGATTCGCGGATTGTCAGCAAGGCAAGTAACACATTGATCATACTCTTTTCGTACCCAGTTTTTATGCATTAGTTCAATCCTCAAACATTGCATGATTAGGATGTCATTAACTTGTGGGTTGGGAAGTAGCTGTTGAGGTAGAACCTATTGCCCTGTTACTATCAAACCCTGGGAGTTACTTCTGCGTGTTGCTTATATTGATATGCTATGCTCGTAGACGTGGTTGGGTTTGAGTGAATCCATGACAGATGTGAGATTGTTAATTAATGGTTCAACTTAAGGTGGCAACTTAAATTAACATCTGGGTGGATTTAGGCACCTGGGGAACCCAGTGTTCTCTGTTTTTTTGGAAATCCCGGGGTACCCGTGTGATCTTCCTATGGACCGCCACCAGTGCTCAAAGGAACTGAGATGATTCATGCTAGAAACTTCCGTGTGCAGCCACAAGCTATTATGGGCTCTAGCATAGTTGAGTAGGTTACGTGAAGCTCTTGAAGAGGTAGATCAGCAGGTAGTGGGTTTTGTAGGTTTGGTATGGTCTACCCGGAGTAGAGAGTTAATGTTTCTGAAAGACTGTGTCTCGGTCATCCATTTCTAAAACACCGTGCAGTGCGAGAAATCAACGGAGACGATCGAGTCTTGTGGGGAAAAGTGCGCAAACCTCTGCAGAGTGTACAATCTAATCATGGTTAGCGTGTCCCCGGTTTTGGACAATCTTGAGTATCTAGTACTTGGGTTATCACATGTATCTCATCATGCTTAATTAATATTGTTGGTATGTTAACTACTTTAATTGGGATTGAGTTGGGGTTATACCTTCTCAATGTTGTTTCAACCACCATGATAGTTAAATTAAAATCTATTCCTTTGTAGTAGGGAAAAATTGGCTTTTCGCAAAACTATAACCATAGAGCTTTCCACCAGCCAAATATGCATGTAGTGATAGCAATATTCTGTTCTTGCTTTACTGTGTTATATTGCCAGCATATTCCATGTGCTGACCCGTTCTCGGGCTGCAACGTATTATGTTGCAGACTTTTCAGACGAGGAGTAAGGTTCGTTAGGTCGTTGCCGTGCAGCTCAGCTATGCCGTTGGAGTTCATGGACTCCCTTTATCTTCCAATCCTTCCGATGTTATCGCATTAGATGGCCTTAAGCCATATTATTGTAATAAGTTCTCTTTTGAGACATTCGATGTAATAAGTGTGTGATTGCTACTCTGTTATAAATCCTTCGAGTAATCGTGTGTGTCAAGATTCTTGATCCAGGGATGACACCAAGCACGAGACTTGACCATCTGAGGTCAGGTCGCTACAAGATGGTATCAGAGCACATGCTGAGTGTAGGACACGACTACTAAGATAAACCATAGGTCACTCTTCTCTACTCATTTTTGACTCGTCTCCATTTTCCACTCTTTAGGATGACGGAGATGAAGAACAAGTTTGCACAACCGGATGAAGACACACCTTTTGGACGCCACTTGAAGGAAGTCACTAGGTACTTGAACATTGGAATACCAAGCTTCACCGGGACGTACAACGCCACCTTACTAGAAGTGGAGCGCTAGATGATTCAAGTACAAGTTCCAGGAAGGACGTTCTCGCCAATTTATAAACCCATAGAATTTTCTTTCGAAGCACCCACCCGGAGTCTAGGCAAGAGCATGGCAGCTCACATTACCATGGGATGTATTGGAGAAGTCTACAATAGGGATCTTAAGGACACCATCTATCAAATATGTGGGCGTCGAGATGAGCAATGGGAAGTAATCAACACCAAGAAGGATAGATCCATTGTAGCTTTCATCCAGGAGCTAAACCAGCAAATTCAACGTCAGGAGAACCAGATGTGCGCACACATGATGGAGTTGAAGAAGGCGAAGACCAGGATCATCGAGCTAGAGGAAGAACTAAAGTTTACAGGGGATGGATATGAGGAGGAAATCAGGACACTACTGGAGAAGAACGACGACCTGGTTAAGAAGATCGGAGTATTCATGAGAGGACCAGCACCGGGAGAAGAAGACGACGACCCCACTTGCCCGGACAACTACATCATGATCGACGACACCGATTCTAATCCTAGTGACGACACCGACACCGGTTCCACCGATCAAAATTTCTAGATGACCACCATATATTAGTAGTATTCCCCCATGTACATAGTAGTAGTTGAGCACTTATGCGATAGTTCTAGACCGTTTGTATGCCCTTGCTTGATTGATTGAGTGAAATGATTGTGTTTGTCTCATGTGCATATGGGTAGTGCTTTCTCGTAGACCCTTTTTCTATTCTAATCTCTTCCATCTAAACCCATCAGATGCCTCCGAGACGTGACACCGGTTTTGCTTTCCCACCGGAGCTCACCCAGTTGATCCAGCAGCAGAATGCCTTGATGCAATTGCTAGTTCAGAACTAGGGCAACAACAACAACAATAACCCGCCGCCATTGGACAACCTAGCCCGTTTTCTGATGTTACAACCGCCGGTGTTTTCCAGTAGCACCGAGCCAATAGTAGCTGATGATTGGCTACGCCGTATTGGAAGGGAGTTGACCACCTCAGGTTGCACAGATGCTGAGAAGGTGCACTTTGCCGCACACCAATTGGATGGACCAGCAGCCTCATGGTGGGAGAATTACACGGCTACTTTTCCTATAGCCAATGTCACTTGGGACCAGTTTCAGCAAGCTTTTCGCACATCCCATGTCTCAACTGGAGCCATGCAAATGAAGAAGTGCGAGTTTCGCAACTTACGCCAGGGGAACCGTACCGTGGCTCAGTACGTGGATGAGTTTAGCAAATTATCACACTATGCCCCTGATGCTGTGGCCACAGATGCCGCGAAGCAGGAGAAGTTTATGGAAGGGCTGAATGCTGAGATGAGCATGCAGTTGATGGTGGCAACCTTCAACAACTACCAGGAGTTGGTAGATAAGGCCCTTATGATTGAAGGGAAGCAGCAGCAGATTGAGAGCCGTAAGAGGAAGTATGGACAAGGAAAGTATAACTCAGGAGCTCAGCAGAAGCCTCGCTTAACCCCGAACCCGGGAGGACTTGTTCATAACCATGGAGGTCACAACCACACTGTAGGAGGATCGCATAACCACAATGGTGCCAAGAACGGAAATGGGAACAGAGTTAATTACAATCAGAACCGCTCCAATCCAGCTACACCCGCCAAAAGAGACCTAAGTCAAGTTACTTGCTTTAAGTGTGGGAAGACAGGGCACTATGCCAATGATTGCCCTGAAGGAAGGAATGGAAACAGAAATGGGAGCGCTGGGAAGAAGCCTAATCCATTCTAAAGGACAAGTGAACCACATTAACGTGGAGGAGGTTGAAGAGCAGCCGGACGCGGTAATAGGTAAGTTTTTGGTTAAGTCATTTACCGCTCTTGTTCTTTTTGATACTGGTGCATCGCATTCATACATATCAAGGGATTTGTGGATAAGTTTAAACTACCAACCCAAACCCTTAGGACCCCTCTTTTAGTGAGCTCGCCTGTAGCAGAGTACATGGCTAGCCGATGGTGCAACAAGATACCCCTAACCATTGGCACACATGTTTTTCCGTCCGACCTAATTATCTTGGAGTCACAAGGATCGGATGTGATATTAGGTATGGACTGGATGTCAAAGTATGGAGGAAGTATTGACTGTGCGAGTAATTCAATTTATCTCAGCACCCCGGAGGGAAAAAGGATTAAGTATGTATCTAGGCATGTGCCTAGGAGGAGCCAAGTGAATGCCCTCACGGGAGTTGTTCAGGAGGAAGTGCCTGTAGTAAAGGATTTTTCGGATGTTTTCCCAGAGGAGTTACCAGGCATGCCACCGGATCGAGACATTGAGTTTTTGATAGAGCTACTGCCAGGTACAAGGCCAATATCGAGACCCTATCGGATGCCCGCAAATGATCTGGAGGAAATTAAGAAACAGATCAAGGAGTTATTGGAGAAAGGTTATATTCGAAGGAGTTCATCACCTTGGGGAGCCCCAGTGCTTCTGGTGGAGAAGAAGGATAAATCCTTAAGGATGGTTGTTGATTATCGAGCCTTGAATGAAGTAACGATTAAGAACAAGTACCCGCTGCCAATGATCAATGATTTGTTTGATCAGCTACAAGGAGCTAAGGTGTTTTCTAAAATCAATCTACGATCAGGATACCATCAGTTGAAGATCCGCGAGAAGGATATATCGAAGACGGCATTCACCACGCGGTATGGATTATATGAGTATACGGTCATGTCGTTTGGACTGACTAATGCCCCTGCATATTTCATGAGCATGATGAACAAGGTGTTCATGGAGTATTTGGACAAGTTTTTTGTGGTTTTTATTGATGATAATATGGTATACTCGAAGAATGAAGAGGAGCACAAGGAGCATTTGCGCTTAGTTCTCGAGAAACTCAGGGAACATCAGTTGTATGCTAAGTTCAGCAAGTGCGAGTTTTGGTTGAAGGAAGTTGGATTTCTTGGGCATGTTATATCAGGAAAGGGTATAGCAGTGGATCCGAGCAAGGTTCAGTCAGTCACTGAATGGTTGGCACCCACTTCAGTTAGCGAGATCCACAGTTTCTTTGGACTCGCAGGATACTATTGGAGATTCATTGAGAATTTTTCCAATATTGCTAAGCCAATGACGGAACTATTGAAGAAGGATACCAAGTTTAAATGGACGGAAGATTGCGAGGCAAGTTTTCATGAGTTGAAGAAACGTTTGACTACAACCCCAGTGCTAACACTGCCAAATATACATAAGGAGTTCCAAGTTTATTGCGACGCCTCTCGCTTAGGACTTGGATGTGTGCTTATGCATGACAGAAGAGTTGTTTCGTATGCCTCACGACAACTAAAACCCCATGAGTTGAACTATGCCACGCATGATTTGGAGCTAGCAGCCGTAGTGCATGCATTGAAGACGTGGAGACATTATCTTATTGGAAACCGTTGTGATGTGTACACGGATCATAAGAGTTTGAAGTACATTTTCACGCAAAAGGAGCTGAACCTTAGGCAGAGGAGATGGTTGGAGCTTATAAAGGATTACGATATGAAGCTACACTATCATCCGGGAAAGGCCAATGTCGTAGCAGTCGCTTTGAGCCGGAAGAGTTATGCTAATATCCTTGAAAGTAAGGGATTGACGAAGGAGTTAGCTGAGGATATCATGGAACTTCGGTTGGAGATTGTTCCAAGAGGTTTCATTGTGACAATGGAGGTTCAGTCGACATTGTTGGACAAGATTCGAGAAGCTCATAAGAATGACAAAGAGTTCACCGAGATAAAGGAGAAGATGAGCAAAGGAAAGGCCAACGGTTTTCGCGAGGATGAGCACGATACCTTATGGTTTGAGGACCGATTTTATGTGCCCAATGACCCGTAGATCGTGAAGTTAATACTCAGAGGCTCATGACTCACCATACCGATACACCCCTTGAAACACCAAGATGTATCTGGATCTGAAAGAACGCTTTCGTGGAATGGTATGAAGAAGGATATTGCCGAGTATGTAGCCGTATGTGATGTATGTCGAGAGTGAAGGCAGAGCATCGAAGCCAGCAGGATCAAGTAAAGCCTATGCCGATACCGAATTGAAGTGGGATAAACTTGGCATGGATTTTATCACCGGATTGCCCAGACCAAATCAGGATATGATTCAATATGGGTAGTAGTGGATCGCTTGACCAAAGTGGCTCACTTCATCCCAAAGAAAACAACCTATACAAGTGCGGTTGGCCAAGATATATATGTCCAGGATCATATGTCCGCATGGAGTTCCAAGGACCATCGTATCAGATAGAGGAACACAGTTTACCTCAAAGTTTTGGCATCAGCTGCACCAGACTTTGGGAACGAGATTGGAGTTCAGTACAACATTTCACCCGCAGACAGATGGACAGACCGAGAGAGTCAACCAGATTCTGGAGGACATGTTGAGAGCCTGTGTGCTAGATTATGGATCTAGTTGGGATGACAATTTGCTTTACGTAGAATTCTCATACAACAATAGCTACCAGGCCAGTTTGAAGATGGCACCGTTCCAAGCTCTGTATGGACGCAGATGCGGGACACTGCTGATGTGGGATGAGGTAGGAGACCGACAGTTGTTTGGACCAGACTTGATCAAGGAGTCTCAGGAGAAGGTTAAACTGATCCGTGATAGACTGAAGATTGCTCACCCAGCAGTAAGAGTTATGCGCATACCTAAACGCAAGGAGGTAACTTATGAAATTGGAGACAGAGCATATTCATGAGTATCCCCTTATGAGGAGTGAAACGTTTTTGAGTTAAGGGAAAATTAGCCCCGATATTTGTAGGACCGTACCGTGTTTTGGAACGGATGGGAGAAGTTGCCTACAAGCTGGAATTACCAGAAGGATTGTCAGGAGTTCACGATGTATTCCACGTCTCACAGTTGAAGAAGTGTCATGCTGAGATGGCCAATATACCATTAAGAGATACAGTACCCCTGGAAGCAATTCAGTTGGACAGTAATTTGACTTATGAGGAGAAGCCAGTGAAGATTCTTGACTTTGCCAGCCGAGTCACCCACAGCAAAGTTATTAAGTTCAGTGGAGCCACCATACCGAGGAGGAAGCCACCTGGGAACGAGAGGATGATATTCGCAAGGACCACCCGCACCTATTTTCTAGCCAACCCAATCTCGAGGACTAGATTCATCTTAAGGGTAGGTTTGTAACATCCCAAATTTTCAATTTGGAATGTTATACATAGGCCATTCATGCATATCATATTTTATTGCATCTTCGTTCATGCAATCCTCAAATCCTAAGCAACTCAAGGACCCTCTGAGAGAGTTGGGGATTTTCCGTTTCCATATTTGATTTTTATCAAATAATGAAACGAGGATTTTTGATTTTAATTATTTTTCTCTCCAAAAAATATTTCATAATAAAAATAAATGAGAGGAGATAATATGACTTCTACAAAACAATTGAAATACTTGAGGAAAAATGTTAAAATCATTTATTGGATTTTATTTGATTTTATTCGGATTTTATTCGCCTTAGAAAAATTGCACGTTTTCAATTTTAGGGCCAAGAAAATGTTCATCTCGTTCTAAATATTTCATTTAGACAGTGAAAATTTGTTTTGGCATTTTTAGGTTTTTACTTTATTTTCTAGGATTTATTTTCTGTCGGCGTAATTATTTAAAAAATTCTCCCTCATGCCGACCGGGCCGAACTCCAGCCAGTCGCCGCCACCACCTCCCCTCAGGCGCCTACCGTGTTTGGCACGGACACCAAGGAGAGTCCGGCTCGGACTACTCCCCGCGCGCCCCCTCGCCCAAGCTAGCCCGCCTTTAAATCTCCGCCGCCCGAGCCCCCACCACCACCCGCCAGCCCCGCCGCCTCCCAACTCCGCCCGAGCCCCGCCACAAGAGAGTTGAGCGCCGCCGGCCACCCGCCACACGCCGCCACCCCCCACGCCACGCCTGAGCCCCACCGAACCCCACCAAGCCTCACGGAGCTCCGCCGAGCTGAGCTGTGGTAGCCGCCTGCCCGCCCGGTTTTCTCGAGAAAACTGCTTGCTTTTTTAGAAAACCCTAGTTTTCATTTTTTTAAGTAGATCAGTTTTTCTCCGTTTATTTATTTAGCGAAGTTCGCTCGCTTGTTCGCTTTTAACGAACACGCTCATCGTTAGATCCAGATAACGAACGCTCGCTCGTTAACTGCTCGCCATTTTATTTTCTCGATTTATTCCACGATTTTTTGATCGCGATTTCGATCCGATCTTAGTTTCGCTTATCTTTTCGCCGTTAGTTGGAATCAGCGATTCAAGCGCCTAGATCTTCGCCTCGAGACCCTCTTCTGTTTAATCAACTTAAACAAGATTTTGGTACTGTGAAATTTGACCTTAGTTCAGATTAGTAAATGGATCTTGTTTCTTTCGCAGTTTGAGTTTCGTTGCTCCGTTTGGTTTGATTCTTTTTGCGAACCGGAGTTCTTAAGTTGAACTTTCTTGTCAACCTCTTTTATTTGAGTTTTGCTTGTGCATCTTTGCTTGTTGCTTATGTATGTTATTGTTTGCTTGCGATAGAATTCCCGGAGTGCGAAGCGTGTTACTACGAGTCTCTAGGATTCGCGGATCGTCAGCAAGGCAAGTAACACATTGATCATACTCTTTTCATTCCCAGTTTTTATGCATTAGTTCAATCCTCAAACATTGCATGATTAGGATGTCATTAACTTGTGGGTTGGGAAGTAGCTGTTGAGGTAGAACCTATTGCCCTGTTACTATCAAACCCTGGGAGTTACTTCTGCGTGTTGCTTATATTGATATGCTATGCTCGTAGACGTGGTTGGGTTTGAGTGAATCCATGACAGATGTGAGATTGTTAATTAATGGTTCAACTTAAGGTGGCAACTTAAATTAACATCCGGTGGATTTAGGCACCGGGGAACCCAAAGTGTTGTCTGTTTTTTTGAAATCCATGGTACCTGCAGTGATCTTCCTATGGACCGCCACCAGTGCTCAAAGGAAACCGAGATGATTCATGCTAGAAACTTCCGTGTGCATCCACAAGCTATTATGGGCTCTAGCATAGTTGAGTAGGTTACGTGAAGCTCTTGAAGAGGTAGATCAGCAGGTAGTGGGTTTTGTAGGTTTGGTATGGTCTACCCGGAGTAGAGAGTTAATGTTTTTGAAAGACTGTGTCTCGGTCATCCGTTTCTCAAACACGATGCAGTGCGAGAAATCAACGGAGGCGATCGAGTCTTGTGGAGAAAAGTGCGCAAACCTCTGCAGAGTGTACAATCTAATCATGGTTAGCCGTGTCCCCGGTTATGGACAATCTTGAGTATCTAGTACTTGGGTTATCACATGTATCTCATCATGCTTAATTAATATTGTTGGGATGTTAACTACTTTAATTGGGATTGAGTTGGGGTTTTACCTTCTCAATGTTGTTTCAACCACCATGATAGTTAAATTAAAATC
The DNA here is from genome assembly GCA_021605205.1 of Aegilops longissima. NCBI lineage: Eukaryota > Viridiplantae > Streptophyta > Magnoliopsida > Poales > Poaceae > Aegilops > Aegilops longissima. Next base: position 91,432,129 of record CM038680.1, read on the forward strand.
TCTTCCTTTGTAGTAGGGAAAAATTGGCTTTTAGCAAAACTATAACCATAGAGCTTTCCACCAACCAAATATGCATGTAGTGATAGCAATATTCTGTTCTTGCTTTACTGTGTTATATTGCCAGCATATTCCATCTGCTGACCCGTACTCGGGCTGGAACGTATTATGTTGCAGACTTTTCAGACGAGGAGTAAGGTTCGTTAGGTCGTTGTCGTGCAGCTCAGCTATGCCATTGGAGTTGATGGACTCACTTTATCTTCCAAGCCTTCCACTGTTATCGCATTAGATGGCCTTAAGCCGTATTATTGTAATAAGTTCACTTTTGAGACATCGTTGTAATAAGTGTGTGATTGCTACTCTGTTATAAATCCTTCAAGTATTGTGTGTGTCAACATTACTGACCTAGGGATGACACTGAAGCACAGAGACTTGACCATCTGAGGTCGGGTCGCTACATGGAGCAATTGCCTTAGCGAAGGAATCCAGATTTCACAAAAGAACCAAACAAATCAAGAGATGCTTCAACTCCATCCATGATCAAGTCAAGGAGGGAGACCTAGAGATTTCCAAAATATATACGGATCTGAATGTGGCAGACTCGTTGACTAAGCCTCTTCCACGAGCAAAACATGATCAGCACCAAGACTCCATGGGTGTTAGAATCATTACAATGTAATCTAGATTACTGACTATTGCAAGTGGGAGACTGAAGGAAATATGCCCTAGAGGCAATAATAAAGTTGTTATTTTATATTTCCTTATTAATGATAAATGTTTATTATTCATGCTACAATTGTATTAACCGGACACTTGATACATGTGTGGATAGATTGACAAAACACCGTGTCCCTAGTAGGCCTCTACTAGACTAGCTCGTTAATCAAAGATGGTTAAGTTTCCAAACCATAGACATGTGTTGTCATTTTATGAATGGGATCACATCATTAGGAGAATGATGTGATGGACAAGACCCATCCGTTAGCTTAGCATATTGATCGTTCAGTTTTATTGTTATTGCTTTCTTCATGTCATATACATATTCCTTTGACTATGAGATTATGCAACTCCCGAATACTGGAGGAATACCTTGTGTTCTATCAAATGTCACAATGTAACTGGGTGATTATAAAGATGCTCTATAGGTATCTCCGAAGGTGTTTGTTGGGTTGGCATGGATCGAGATTAGGATTTGTCACTCCGAGTACCGGAGAGGTATCTCGGGGCCCTCTCGGTAATACACATCATAAGAAGCCTTGCAAGCAAAGTGACTAATGAGTTAGTTGTGGGATGATGTATTATGGAACAAGTCAAGAGACTTGCTGGTAACGAGAATTAACTAGTTATGAAGATACCGCCGATCGAATCTCGGGCAAGTAACATACCGATGACAAAGGTCATGACGTATGTTGTCATTATGATTTGATCGATAAAGATCTTCGTAGAATATGTACGAACCAATATGAGCATCCAGATTCCGCTATTGGTTATTGACCGGAGAGGTGTCTCGGTCATGTCTACATAGTTCTCGAACCCGTAGGATTCGCATGCTTAATGTTCGATGACAATTTAGTATTATATGAGTTATGTGATTTGGTGACCGAATGTTTTTTGGAGTCCCGGATGAGATCACAAACATGACGAGGAGTCTCGAAATGGTCGAGAGGTAAATATTGATATATAGGATGATAGTATTCGGACACCGGACGTGATCCAGATAGTATCGGGTATTTATCAGAGTACCGGGGGGTTACCTGAACCCCCGGGAGGTTAATGGGCCACATGGGCCAAAGGGAAAGGGGCACACCAGCCCACAAGGGGCTGGCGCACCCCTCCTAGGCCACCGGCCGAGTGGGAGAAGTAGAGGGGGGATTCGGCCTCCCCCTTCCTTTCCTCTTCCCTCTCTTCCTTTTCCCTTCCGGCAAATATGCTAGAGGGGCCGAATTGGAATAGGCCCCCAAGTAGGATTCCTCCTACTTGGGGCGCCCCAAGACTGCTCCCCTCCCCCTCCCACCTATATATACATGGGGAAGGGGCACCTAGAACACACACCAACAATTGTTAGCCGTGTGTGGCACCCCCCTCCACAGTTTACACCTCCGGTCATATCTTCGTTGTGCTTAGGCGAAGCCCTGCGCGAATCACTTCACCATCACCGTCAACATGCCATCGTGCTGATGGAACTTATCTTCTTCCTCGACGCCTTTGCTGGATCAAGAGGACGAGGGATGTCATCGAGCTGAATGTGTGCAGAACTCGGAGGTGCCGTACGTTCGGTGTTTGATCAGTCGGATCTAGAAGAAGTTTGGCTACATCAACCGTGTTGTCAAACGCTTCCGCTTTCATTCTACGAGGGTATGTGGACACACTCTTCCCTTCTCGTTGCTATGCATGTCCTAGATAGATCTTGCATGAGCATATGATTTTTTTTTGAATTGCATGCTATGTTTCCCAACAGATATAACAATCCTTCCAAGCATGAGTAGACGGCTTGTTAGGATAACTGTGTTTTGGGCAGGGGTCATTAAGCATTGCCTCAAGATTGATAGGTTTTCCTCCACTGAAAGGTGGCTTGCCATTTGACGATGACATGTACCTGGGGTAGGGTCTTAGACCTGACCTAGACACCCTACCCAAGGACACTACCTTAGAGTCAAAGACATAAAAAAGTATAAGGGAAGATACCGACTGAAACGCTCCTGAAGTGCAATCTACTCGACGAAAGATTCCACTCAGATATACCAATTACACTCAACCACGATAGCTTCACTTCACCATACGGAAGATTCACTCAGAGTACAACAGGCCTAAAGTCACCCAGGATGGCAACGGTAAAGCATTCACTTCGTTGTCATAAAGGTCATTAATAGCATGCGTTACCAGTAACGTTATAGTCATAATCACATGCTTCGGGAACGGGGTCCCTATACTTGCTCGCCTCGCGCCTGTGGCATGGCTCAAAGTGGGGCCCAGCGCCCAACTTCATCAGCTCAAGCTCAAGACCTCGCGAGGGCCAAGACTGGGCGGACGACAGAACCTTCCTCGGAGCAGCCTCGCTGCAGGCTCATGAGGAGGCGAGAGATCAAGGCAGGGTACCTCACGAGGGTGCCCCATGACGCAAGCCATGACGATCAAGACCAGGCGGGCGCCGACCAGCGCAGTGTCACCATTCCCCCTTTGGTGCAAAGGAGGCAAGCACAGGCCAAGGCATCAGGCAAAGGTTACCACTTCGGTGCAACAAGACCAAGACCAGCAGAGCGGCAGGAAGGAGGTCATCGTGGAGCCCAGGACGGCGTCACCGTCAGAGCCTTTGGCAGCCGAAGACCAACTTTAGTCTGGATAAGTGTATTAGATGTTCCCCTTCAAAATGGCCAATTGTTGGCGCCCTTCCCGCTCATTATTTGGGAAGAGGCTCAGGGCCTCCCTCTATAAATAGGACTAGCGACCACAGAGAGAGAAAGGGGGGACGAGAGGTCGAACCTACGAAAGAGAGAGAGAGAGAAGCGATTGGGCTCATCCAAGCAGTCCATCGCACCAGCTCAAGAACAGACCCTCGCGAGGTTGTTCTTCCTTTGTATTGTTCCTCATCAGCCCCAGAGGCAATCCACCACACCACACACTGGAGTAGGGTATTACACCACAACGGTGGCCCGAACCAGTATAAACCTTGTGTCTCTTTTGTTGTTCGTCGTTCTTAGTTTAGATCCCATGCAATCCATAAACACGTGAGCTGGTAGGGGAAAGATCTCCGTGCGCACCCCAGTGTTCGAACCTCAAGGGTCTGCCAGAACCCGAAATCCGACATTTGGCGCGCCAGGTAGGGGTGCGCCGGAATCTCTCTTCCGCCGGTCGCGTGCGATCTTCCGTCATTTCCATGGCTGACGCCGCCGAGCCTCGCTGAAGGCTGGCTGCTCGCGCGCCGAGTCGCCCAGATGGCTCCGTCGGCGGGCACCCCGCTGCTGTTCCCGTCCGCTCGCCACCAACGCCGCCACCAGCCCGGCGAAAACGAGTAGGCCGCCTCATCCTCGTGCATCCGCCGGTGAGGCGAGAAGGCCGCACCGCCACTCCTTCGCCGCCCCGCTGGTTCTTCGTCCCGCGCTTCCCATGGAGGCTCGAGCCGCGCCATCGCGCAAACGAGCTCCCCGTGCTACCACCCTGCCGACGACGCCCACGAGGAGTGGCTCGACCGCCGCCGAAGCCTCGTCCGCAAGGCCAGAGGGCTCCCCTGCGCCGCCCCTCTGCCTCGCCTTCACCCCACAGCAGAGGCAGGGAGCCGGAGGTGCCCCCGCCACCTCCTTCCCAAGAAGGCGCCTGCTCCAAGGCGCGCCCCGGCCGAGACCCTCCGCGTCCGGCGCCCGCGCAGCAAGAAAGGAGCTGCTAGGAGATCCCTCGTCCACAAGAAGGTGCTTGCGTGCTCCCAAGACTGTGAGCGCCATGACCGCGCCGAGCGCCATCAAGATCAAGACCCCTGCTGCTCCGAGCAGCGGTGCGCGGGAATCCACAAGAACAAGCTCCGCATTAGCAGAGAGCCCCGGTGGCGACTACAGACTGCCGCGCCTTCACCGTCGGGCTATGCAGCGTCGCATGGCCCGGCAAGTTCAAGCCAGACCTGCCTCCTCGCTACGACGGCACTGCCGACCCAGCGGAGTTCCTTCAGCTCTATGAGCTGGGCATCGAAGCCGCCAACGGGGACGAAAAGGTCATGGCGAATTGGTTCCCCATGGCGCTCAAGGACGGGGCCCGAACCTGGCTCCTGAACCTGGCTCCCGGCACGATCTCCTCCCGCGAAGAGATGCACACCCGCTTCATCGCCAACTTCCAAGGCACTCGCGATCGGCCTCCGGCCGTGAGCGACATGCGCCGCATCAAGCAGCAGCCAGGAGAGACCCTGTAGAAGTACATCCAGTGCTTCAACAACGCCCCCTCAAAATCCCCAAGGTGACTGAGGAAGCCATCATCTCAGCCTTCTCCGATAGCGTGCATGACGTCAAGATGAAGGAGGAACTAGCAATGCATGAAGACCTGTGCACATCCCTAGAGTTGTTCAACTTGGCAACCAAATGCGCCAGGGCTAAGGAAGGGCGCCTCTCCCTCCTCGAGCTTCCGGCTGCCGATCCAGAAGAGAAGAAGCCCAAGGCCAAGGATGTGAAGCGCAAGGGAGCTGCCGTGCTCATGCGTAACTGCACACCAAGCAAGGCAGGATCAGCCCGAGTCGCCCAAAGCCAGCCAAGATCAAGGTACCACGCACCTCCACACCCACAACACCAACGAATGCCAGAGCTCAGGGCCATGCGAGAAGGGCGTATCGGCCGACGCCCCGAGCGCAATAATCGGGGCTACGGCCGAGGAGGAGGAAGAGGTGCAGGACGCTGGGAAGACTGTGGCCCTCTCCAAGGGTGGCGGACAGACCTCGCGAGGACCGGGCGGCAGGACCAGCCTCATGAGGGAGGTTGGAGGGACCAGCCTCGGAAGATCGCCTCAAGGCAACGCAGGCTCCCACCTCCGCCGCAGCCACCAAGGAGGTACGAAGACAATCATTAGGACGAGGGGCTGGGGCTTCAGAGCCGCGCGATCGCCAGATCCTGGTGGCGCCAGCCCCAGCCTCTCAACAGATCTTCAAGCAGTTTGCTCGCGAGGTGAATGCAGTCCTTCCCAAGCCTGAGGCCACACGCCCTTTCAGGTGGTCGTCGTGCGTTATCACGCTCAGCTCAGCAGATCAGCTCAAGTGTGCGGCAACGACCGAAGTCCTCCCCATGCTTTGCTCACCAGTCATCAGCAACGTACAAGCCACCAGGACCCTCATCGACGGCGGAGCTGGACTCAACGTCCTATCTGCCGAGACCTTCAACGATCTCCAAGTGTCATACGATCAGCTTCAGCCGACCAAGCCTTTCTCAGGAGTCCCCGATGGCTCCACCTTCCCGATAGGGCAAGTTCGCCTTCCCGTCACCTTTGGGCGGCGTGACAACTACCGCACCGAGCTCATTGACTTTGACGTCGCCCACATTCGCCTGCCATACAATGCCATCCTCGGGTACCCAGCTTTGGCCAAGTTCATGGCAGTGACTCACCATGGCTACAATGTCCTCAAGATGCAAGGAAGTGGAGGAGTCATCACGGTGCCTTGTGAAGAAAGGGATGCAGTGTGCTCTCTTGAGCGTGCCTTCCAAGCTGTAGCGATTAAAGACCCAGATCACAGGGGCGGGAGACTTCCCGAGACGATCCCTACGAAGAAGAAGGCTTCGCCAGGTCCAAGCCCTCACGGGGTAGGCACCCCGGAGGCGTGGCAACAGGACCCGCGCCCGTTCAAGGGGCGCCACCGTCTGCCGCATAGGAAGGCGCGCCCGGCGCCCTCCTCAGGAGAGGCTCGGGGGCCCTTTCATGGCGAGCCACCGACCTGGATGGGGTCACGAGGGAGGCGCTCGGGCACCACTTGGAGGCGTGCTTCAAGGCATGTTTCCCTCAGGAAGGTATGAGGCAAGGAGGGCCAAACCCTCAGGAGTTCATCGCGAGGAACACCCAGGAACTACAGGAGTCAAGAGTCATACGCGGCTGTCGCCGCCTGCCCGCCGTGGCCCCACATCCAGGCGAGGATGCTGGGCTGCGAATCTGCATCGACATACCAGGGCCCAACCGGGCCACGTCTCAGGAGCGCCTCTGGCCCTCAAGCGTGGGGCATTGCGAGGGTCCACCTCACAGCTACGTTCGCATGCCTTTCGGCATGCCGAAAGCGGTCGCCGCCCATCAGCACCTGCTGAGGTGCGCCTTGGAAGCTCAGGAGGTCAAGCAGCACGCGGTCTTGGCAGAGATGGAGATGGCTCTCGAGGAACCCCCCGTGCCCCGGGAGCCTCCCGAGGCTCCATGTCCGGAGGGCTCGTGAGGGCCGGCTTCCTCATCACGCATCATCCGCTACCTCAACATCCCGCAATCTCCGACCATATCGTGACACCTTCCAAGTTCCGATTTCAGCTGGAGCGCCTGGCTGCATCATTCCTGTGCCACGGGGTTCTGCCCCTCGGCATGTATTCGCTTTTGCTTATATTCTTTACTTACCTTGTTGGGGTGCCCTCGGCTGCATTATCCCTGCTGCTCGGGCCAGCACCCAAAGGGCATGTGCTTTCTCCACACCTATCTAAATGGATCTGCTTATTCATACATGACATGCTTGACCTAATCACCGCTCGATTGACACCTACCTTTGGAGCCGCTTCTCGTGCATCGGCACTTGGCGCACGGGTCCGCCCCCGCAATGCCGAGCAACTGGGTGGCTGAGCTCGTCGCTGCAGCCCTGCAAGGCGCCACATCACCAAGCCCTCAGTGCCCCCGATCACTCCCTCGGAGCGACCAATGGTTGGCTGGCAACCGTATCAACGAATCTTGTTTCCCCTCGTGATTGGTACACATGACTTGCTCCAGGAGTAATGCTGGCAGCATCACGAGCCTTCTCTCCTCCTCTCCGGTGCGATCCGCTTGCACGTCAAAAGGGGGGTACCTGAGCATCGCGACTCATGGGCTCCTACTGCTCTCCAGCCCTCACCCCCTGGCCTTGACCCACGGCATCGCGACTTGTCATACTAGCGGCGGCTGAGCTCGCTTGAGGGCCGGGACCTAAGGACGTAGAGCACCAAGGAAAGCACGGGGGAGAAGGGAGAAGCTCGCGAGGACCCAACCCAGCAACACCTGAGTTGTCGTCGCACGAACACGGCACCTCATCGAACAGCGTTCCAAATCCGCAAGATAAGTCACGCAAAAACTGATCCGCTTCAGCGCTAAAATCCCCAACCTACTGCTGCTCTGCCACGGCAAAACTGCCTACCTTTCTTGCCCTGCGGAGGCTGCTTGAGAGCTAAAGGGGACCTTCTGAGCATCGCGACTCAGGGGCTCTTACTGGACCTAGGGCCGCTCACCTCCTGGCCTTGACCACGGCATCGCGACCTGGCATACCAACGACGGCTGAAGCCTACCTGGGACCGGACTCACAAAGACAGAGCATCGAGCCTCGTGAGGAAAGAAAGGGGAGTTGAGCCGATGTAACAAGCATCTCGCACCGATTCATCATAAGGATATAATATTCACAAAACATGGCCAGCGCCTTACATACCCCCGCGGGGTGCTACTTCAATTCTTTGCAGGAAATAAAAGGTGCTAATCCTAAGGAACGCCGACTACGCGTGCCTTCGTAGGGGACGCCATCATCAACAGTGGGCCGCCCGGCGCCGGCGTCAACCCCATCCAGATCACCGACGTCGGTAGCCTGAAGCGCCCGCCCGGCTTCGAGCGCGGCGCGAGCTCGGGGGCTCATAGCTGTCATCGCTCGTCTCCGAAGTCGCCAGAAGCTCAACGGAGGCGCTGGACCCTCCAGCCCCTCCGCTGCTGCCCGAGGAGCTGCTGAGGGGGCAACCGGCAGGCCTAGTCCTCGCCGCAATGATGCCTCGACCGCCCTTCTCGGGGCAGCATTCCAGCCGGCGTCCTTCCACGTCGAAGACCTTGAAGAACATCACGGAGGCGCCATCGTATTCTAAGTGGATCACGAGGGCGCCCCTTGTCCGACAGACCCAGGCGATCTCGCCCCAGCCTCGGGCCATGTAGACCTTTGCCCGGAGCAACGACCGCAACCTCCGCTCCGGGGTGCTGCAGCCAGCGTGCTGCAAGCAGAGCTCAAGAGAGCCCCTCGGCGGGATCTTGAAGGCGAAGGAGGGAGGAAGACGAATCCAAGATTGAGGAGGCATGGCGGCGTGGAGCACAAGCTCGGAGGAGCCTCTCGCATGGACTCTGTGAGGAATGACGCGCATCATGCTGATTCGCCGGCGCCGACGGCGGCATCGTCTGTGGCGCCGGGCTCGCTTCCTCCAGGGCCTCGGCGCGGGCGACAGGGCAGCGGGAACTCCGGGCGGCGTCAGTGCATTCAGGCCTCGACACTTCCTACCGGCGCCTTCATCTCGGCGGCAGAGGACTAGCTGCTTCTTCGCGGAAGCGGTCGGGACCTTCGGGGCCTTTCCTTCTCTTCGCAGAAACCGCGGATCGGAGCCATTGTCGCGATGTGGAGAAAGGGCAAGGACGGAGAGGAAGGAGTAGCAAGAAGAGATGGATTGAAGGGCTTGCGCCGTTGCATTTATAGCAGTGAGGAGGCCAACCGTCGGCCTCCACGATCACAGTAATCATGACCCATTTCGCATGCGAGGACTTGTCAAGTCATGCAGCTTGCCGAGGGATCGTGGGAAGCGGAGACGCCCACGACCAATCAATCGCCACGCTGGCGCCTATGGTCAGAGCTGTTGGGGCCCATGGCGCTTCGCACTTGCCCCTTCGCTTCTCTGTTAAGCCAAGTCCGGGCGCGCCTTGGGCCCGGGGGCTACTGTCGGCATTCTGGGAACGGGGTTCCCCAGACTTGCCTGCCTTCGGCCTGCGGCGTGGCTCAAGTGGGGCCCAGCGCGGCCCAACTTCATTAGCTCAAGCTCAAGACCCTCTCGAGGGGCCAAGCCTCGCGGGGCGGGCGACAGGAACCTTCCTCAGGAGCAGCCTCGTCATGCAGGCTCACGAGGAGGCGGAGAGATCAAGGCAGGGTACCTCAAGAGGGTGCCCCGTGACGCAAGCCATGACGATCGAGACCAAAGGGCGCCAATGGGCCTGCCAGCGCAGAAGTGTCCCCATTCCCCTTTGGTGCAAAGGAGGCAAGCACAGTGCCAAGGCATTAGGCAAAGGTTACCGCTTCAAAGGCAACAAGACCAAGACCAAGAGAGCGGCACGAAGGAGGTCATCGTGGAGCCTGTGACGGGCCACCGCCGAGCCTTTGGCAGCCAAGACCAAGTTTAGTCAGATAAGTGTACTAGATGTTCCCTTCAAAATGGCCAATTGTTGTGTCACAGCCCCTGCATCAACCCTAGAGCTTGCTTGTAACTAGTAGCATTGCATCCATGCATCATGTCTAAATTTCCTTTAAATTTGAATTGGGGAATTGAGAGCCCTGTGAATCATTTAAAATAAATGATCAACATTTAAAAATTGCTTCAAATGTTCCAAGGAAATGTTCCTTTTCAGCTTTAAAAAATATTGGCAAGAATAAAATTCAAACCAATATTTTGGAGTGATCAAACATTTTATTTTGGGCCTTTGAATTAATTCAATAACTACTTGCATTGATATATATTTGATATATAAATAATATATGTCCAATAATTCGAACATTTTATGTGGTTTGGTATATTTTAGTTCTAGCCACCTAACTATTTTCAGGATTTTATAAAATGGTTTAGTATTTTACTAAACTAAAACAAAACAGAACAAAATAGAAAACAGAGTTAAATAGAAATAAAGAAAGAGAGAGAGAAGGACCACCTGCCCCACCTGCCCAGCCTTCTCTTCCCCCCTCCTCGGGTTGGCCCATGGCCCAGCCCACCACCGCAAGCCCCCTCACCCTGTCTGCTCTACCTCTCGCCATCGGCAGAGGCGTGTCGACGCCGCACGCCGCCACCTCCTCCCCGCCTGCTGCCTCCTCCTCCCTAGACGCTCTCAACGCCACGCACCCCCACCGATCCCTTTCTCCTCGCCGTGGCTCTCCTCCTCCTCGCCCTCTCCTCACGCGACCGAAGCGGAGCTCGCCGCCGCCGCCGCCACCACCGCGCCACAGTGGCCTCCTCGCCCCCCAACTAGCCCACCAGCTCCGCCACTCCGGCCCCGGGCCAACCCCACCGAGCCACGCAAGCCGGATTCCACCACAACCCCGCCATCGACGCTTTTCAACTCGGACCGCCGCCATCACTCACAAATTGCTGGCTCGGACCGACCCCGACCTCGCTGAGCGCCTGTCACATCGCCGTGAGCCCCTCGCTCCAAACCCTCTTCCTCCCTTTATGCTCAGACACCCTAGCGACCACACCGCACTCACCCGGACGCGCCGCGCCAAGACTGCCGCCGGTGATGCTCCGTGACTATTTGTCCCGGCATGCGCCTAACGACTTCCCGCGACACGAGAGCCTCCGTGGCACTCGCCATTGTTCACAAGATCGTAGCCCCATCCCCACTTGCACCCGAAGCTCCGCCACGCCATGAGCTCGCTCCGCGAACACCGCCACCCCGCACCTCCCGTTGGTCTCCCCAGACAAGACGGCACGGCTCCCTCCTGGTGCCCTCACACGCCTCACCATGCCCTAGCACAACTCCGGCGAGCCACCGCCGGGTGGTCGCCGGCCTAATTCCGCAAGTGCCGACGTGGCCATCTTGTTAGCACTAATAAACCCCCTCTCTTTGACATGTGGGCCCCAAAGGTTCGGATCAATTAATTTAAATTCTCTCGTTAGATTAGTACTAATCTCGGGGCCCGCCTGTCAAGATTGACTTTGCCACGCCATCGCTGACCCGACCCACTAGTCAGCCTCTCGCCCGCCTCGTTACATCGACGCAGGGGTCCCACGCCAGGTTTGACCTGGACCTGGCGCTTTGACCTGCTGACGTCACCTCGATGTCATCCTGACGCAATTAACCCATTTTCTGGATTTAATTTAATTCAGGAAATTCCAGAAAATACTCTAAACTTCTAAAAATCATATAAATTCAACCGTAACTCGGATGGAAATAATTTATATACGAAAAATGATCAGAAAAATATGAAGAATCTGTTTATGCCATGATCATGCATGTTTGAACAAGTTAACCTCACTGAATAGGAGGAATCATGATTAGGTAATTTATGGAATAGCATTTGAAGTTGGAGTTCAACCTTGTTTGAATTCCACTTCAACTAACTTGGATTATTATTGCACTAGGTAAATTCAGTACCTTAATATGACATGTCATTCATGTGAATGTGCATTGCATTGATTGTGTTCTCTCTGTTTGCCGGTAATTGTTCCTCCCTGTAGACGATGTACCGACGATGAGTTCGATGACACCAATGAAGAATTATATTATCTTCGTAGTGCTGTGCAAGCAAAACCCCTTGTTCATTCCGATATAATCCCACTCTCTCGCCTCCTGCTCTATTTTATTGCATTAGGACAACAACGACTCATGTGTTACTTGCTGCGTAGCTGAACCCCTTGATCCTTTGCATGACCTGTCATTCCACAAGAATTAGATGAAACCCACTAGCATGAGTAGGAATTGTTTGAGCCATGTTGTGCCTACTCATTTATGCTTGTTTGTCATGCCTGCTACGCTTAGAGTTGAGTCGGGTCCGATTCATCGGGAATGAATTGGAATTGTTATGAACATGTCCTATTGTGTGTGAGCTAAGTGTGTGAACACGATTTGGTAAAGGTAGCGGTGAGAGGCCATGTAGGAGTACATGGTGGGTTGTCTCATTGCAGCCGCCCTCGTGAACTGAGTTCTGTGTTTGTGATCCATGAAACAGCTTACTACCACGCATTGGGCCCAAACCAATGGACCTCTCTCGCTTCTTGACCACCCTTGTCCTCATCCGGGAGTTGCAAGTAGTTTCGTGTTTGTAGCATGTCAGGGCCGCACGCAACGCTGACCTTAGGGGTGGGTTGTGTTGGCGGTAGGCACCGTGGGTCCGTGTACCGAAAGTGCCCGCTTGGTATCTCGGGAACCCTGCACACATCGCTCGGGGCTGTATGGGAAACCTCGGCCGACTCATGGATGGAACCCGAATAGGCGATAAACCCGACTAGGGATTTGAGTGTTTAGGTAGGCCGTGGCCGACACCCACGCTGGGCTTCCGCTTGAAGGTTGCCGAGTACATGTCGTAAACGGCGGTAAGTGGTGAGAGCGTGTGAAGAAGTACACCCCGCAGGGTTTAATATGATCTATTCAATAGCCGTGTCCATGAAAAGGACTTCGGGTTGCCTATATCAGTTCATAGACAAGTGAAAGTGGATACTCTAAAATGCGCAAGATAAGCGTGAGTGCTATGGATGGCGCTCTCGTAGGGAGACGGAGCGGTCCATAGTGGTGTATTGATATGGTGAATATGTGGACTCGTAGCGCCACCTCAAAAGAGTTACTTGCAATGTAGTTCAGATAGCCACCGAGTCAAAGCTGGCTTGCTGCAACAAACTCCACCACCCCTTTTGATAATGATGCATATGTAGTTAGTTCTGATGTAAGTCTTGCTGAGTACAATTGTACTCACGCTTGCTTATGTTATGTTTTGCGAGAGACGCTGGCCTCGCTAGTAGTTCCGCTTGACTTCGACGCTTAGCTTGTTACCTCAGCTACGATCTTGTACCTCGGCAGATCTCGGTAGATAGTCGCTTCTCACCTTTTTCATTTATAGTTGTCTCGTACTCGACATGATTAGCTTCCGCTTGTGCTTTGACTTGTATGTTTCGAGTGTTGGGTCATGAGACCCATGTTTGTAATATCTCGCCTTCGGAGCCTAATGAATAATATATTGTGTCGAGAGTTATGTTGTGATGCCATGTTGTATCTACGCATATTGAGCATAATGTGTGTATGTTTGAAATGCTTGGTATGTGTGGGATCCGACAAACTAGTTGTTTATCCTTGGCAGCCTCTCATATGGGGAAATGTAGTCTCGTGATTCTCGAGCGATAGTAGTCCGCTACAGCCCGGTTCACCGAGTCCTGCTAGCCCAAAGACTACCGCTTGGACACTTGATCGGCCGGCATGTGTTTCACTTCGTTCTTATGTCTGTTCCTTCGGGAAATGTCACGCGGTGTTATTCGAGTCCCGCCTAGCTCGCTACAGCCGGGATACCGGAGTCCTCATAGCCCAAGCACTACAGACGAATACATACGTTGATGACCGACATGCTCGATGTGATTCATGTATGCCTGTCCCCATGGGTTAGCGCCGCTTGGTTCACGACTAGCCATGTCGGCCCGGTTCTTTGTCATATGGATGCTAGCGACACTATCATATACGGAGCCAAAAGACGCAAACGGTCCCGGCCATGGTAAGGCGACACCGTGGGAATACCGTGCGTGAGGCCGCAAAGTGATATGATGTGTTACATGCTAGATCGGTGTGACTTAGGATCGGGTCCCGACAGCGTTGGTATCGAGCCCCCGATCGCTCAGAGGATTACCAAGCCAAACTGGTCGGTTGTGTCTAGAAATTCTTTAGCTATGTAAGGGAATTGATTGTGAAGGAACGAAGGCTCTTTTTACTCCTTATACCTCATGGCCTTCTGATCCGAGTCATCTTCTTCTCTTCTACGGGGTTTAAGAACTAGGCTTCTCATCTATCTATTAGGATGACGTGTTACTAATCCATAGACTTATAAGATTGTTGGTTTTAATCCCCGGTTCGGTTCCTACCATTTCTGCATGATAACTGTTGATCTCAGAATTTTGTTATGATGTTGTTGAGTGGTTATGCCACCATTTTTGCAAGATGTCTCAAATCATTTTGAGCATTTACAGCCGTTATGTTGTCCGAGTTATCCCAGGTCTCTAAATAGTCTGATGCATTTTGCAAATTCCTTCCTCCCGTTCCTGATGTCCTTTTGGGCCAGATTAAGCACACTAACCAGTCAGTCGAGGTACTCCATTGCCTCGACATATATGTTGGAACTATTATTATGGCCCTAGGTGTCTAGGAAGTCACCTAGCAATTTAGCTATGCTTTTGTATCCCCAGTGTGATGATTCTGGCCATCACTTTCGAAAGCATCCCGTGATGCCATTTAGTAGTAGGTATTCTACTCCTGGGTTGCTGAACCCGAGAGTCATCCCACTTCATGTTGTTAGTATTTGCTAGTGCCTTTAGGATATTAGTAACCTTGCGATAGTCCTCAAGGTCCGTGGTATTTCCTTCTTCCAAATACTACGAACCGCTTATGGCAGAAGTTCTTTGAGCCAAAAGATCACAATAAGAGTGCTCTTGAGAAGTACTCCATTCATATTGTGACTCTGCCAATTCTACCTTTTCTGCATGGATTATCCGGAAGAAATGTTGAGCTCGCTCGACATACTAAACTGTGCATCCACAACTCAGAAAGTTATATGCTCCTCGAGTTGTTCCTCTTTAGATGTACTCCGACCCTCGTCGATCAATTGATAACCAAGGGTATGTGTGCATTTGTGTTCATCGATGCCTTTTATCCTTGTGGTCCGTCAAGCCATTCTATTCCGGAATGACTAGGAGAAACAAACTCCAGTACCTCATCCATTTCTAGGATTGGGTCAAAGTAGTTGTATCCCGCAGATCAAAATGCCAATTCAGCTTTTTGATTATGTTCTACCCTGAAGTATTGCCATCTTATGTCAAGAATGTCATGGGAATTGCACAACCTCCTAGGAATTCTTGATGCAGTGATACTTCTCACCATCATTGTTCATTTCTCGATTCCGTGTTGATGCAACCGAAAGCCGACAAGTGAATTGTGATGTGTGAAATCAATACCCGAGCAACTTGTTGCTTGGTAGTGAATGGACAATATTCTCATTCTTAGCATGTTGGTTATTAAACCATCATCCTAAGATTGATCGTGCTACCTAGTCCTTACTTCGTGCACACTTCGATTGATGAGTTAGGATTGTGTCAAGTCCTCACTCATTTGATCATTTCGCCTTGCCCTCAAAAGCAAGATTGCTCCCGAGCTTAGTAGCATACCGTGGTTCGTGACTTTCCAAATATCTTCTTGGAAGTGTTACCGGGTTGTTCCCTGACTGTTATGTTGGGCTCGTGATCAAGTTGGTTTCTTGTGAACCACCCTTCCCCAAGAATCTGTGTTGGATACCCCTGAGCTAGTTGGTTAAGCCACACAACAACTTGGAGAGTTGGAAGATAAAAGCTTGCCTAACCTAGTTCGATCCAAAGGGATATTCCTGTGTAGTGTGTGTTGAAGAAAGATGATATTTTCATCGATTGGTCCTCGTGATCAGTTGTTGGACCTATTGTCCTACCAATTCTTGGATTTGAGTATGGGTCATTGTCAAGTCAAATCAGAACCAACGATATTCGTGATGTTGTCTTACTCGTGGTTGATCCCGCGAGCATACACCATTACATCTTTGGTCTGACCAATGCTATCAACGTGTTCACATGATGGTGGAAGTCCAAAGGATATGGAAATTCGATGAGTTGTCATTGAGCCCATCAAGAGCATTTTGTCTCCCCATGAGTCATGTTGAACATCAACCTAGTGTTGGAAACTTGTGTAAGCATTTCTTCGTGTTTCGCTCATGAAGCATATGTTTGGATGAAAGTAGTGACTTCCTCTAGTTCATGTGCATCTGATGTAAGTTGCCGCCATGAACTTGAGAAAGGTTTGTTTTGCCTCCTGTGGAATCATCCCAAGTCCGTCATGCATGTGCAAAGTATTCTATGGTTTGATAGACTGATCATCTTCATTCCGTATGCATCCCTAGCACACCAAGCCACTGATTGATTTGTTCAAGGAAAAGGAGTTCTTTCATAAGAGCTAATCATGACTTATGTTAAGACTTCGATACCCTCGATGATGGTTTCCCCACCCGAACTCGGTAGTGTTTCATTATAAGACTACCATGTGGTCATGTTTGTCTAGGACAACATGTTCACAGGGTTGTAGCAGAACCAGCTCATGTCTTGGAGCTTGCTATCGTAGTTCATATCCCGAGAATCTCGCAACGCCATCTCGTCGAATTGTGTTGCAACCCTTCCTTTCGGACATGATGAGTCTGAATATCCTAACACCAACCAGATCTGAATCTCAGCAGATATGATGGTTGGAACATTCAACAGCTTGCATTCCGCTCCCAGCTTGTACCCTCTTGTGCCAATTTCTATGGGCTGCCTTCAGAGTAATTTCTGTTCAAGATCATCCTCAAAATGGACCTACCATGGGTCCCTCCATCTCCGATGATAAGCAAAATCATCCATTGCGTTGTCTTCAACAAGGTAGTCCACATCATCCATTCTAGTCCGGTGTACCATTCCTTTGCATTCCACCAAATGATCGCTTGATTGCCTTTAGGCTGGTATAAAGAGTTCCAATGATCTATGAATCAAAAGTAATTTTTTTGCCACTTAAGGAATAGTTCCTCGCCACCTCCCCGAGGTGCCCCGCTATTGAATCATGGCAAATATTTTCTCACCACCTTGACACCATCCACCATCTTTCTAAGCGTGGAGTTGTTGCCACCAATCAAACCCATCGCTTGTTCCTCCACCCTCTCGATGCATTTTGTGTCTCAACTCGAGATGTGACACCATCTCAGTCCGGAGTTGATCATGATTACCGGATCTTCATGAAGATCGAATCATGTAGGTTTCCTTCTTTACGTTGTCGTGTCGGGTAAAGATCTCGAAAGCAAAGACGTCAAGACCAAGATGATGGAGTAAATCAACATCTTCGAGAAGGGCAACTGGATCATGAAGATTGTGATAGTTTTGTGACTTCCCTTTTTCTCTTACCTCACGTCTTGAATCTCGGGCGAGATTCTTGTTTAGTGGGGTGAGCTGTCACAGCCCCTGCATCAACCCTAGAGCTTGCTTGTAACTAGTAGCATTGCATCCATGCATCATGTCTAAATTTCCTTTAAATTTGAATTGGGGAATTGAGAGCCCTGTGAATCATTTAAAATAAATGATCAACATTTAAAATTGCTTCAAATGTTCCAAGGAAATGTTCCTTTTCAGCTTTAAAAAATATTGGCAAGAATAAAATTCAAACCAATATTTTTGGAGGATCAAACATTTTATTTTGGGCCTTTGAATTAATTCAATAACTACTTGCATTGGATATATATTTGATATATAAATAATATATGTCCAATAATTCTGGAACATTTTATGTGGTTTGGTATATTTTAGTTCTAGCCACCTAACTATTTTCAGGATTTTATAAAATGGTTTAGTATTTTACTAAACTAAAACAAAACAGAACAAAATAGAAAACAGAGTTAAATAGAAATAAAGAAAGAGAGAGAGAAGGACTACCTGGCGCCCACCTGGCCCAGCCTTCTCTTCCCCCCCCCCTCCTCCTGGCTGGCCCAGTTGGCCCAGCCCACCACCGCAAGCCCCCCCCCCCTCACCCCGTCGTCTACCTCTGCCTACTGGCAGAGGCGTGTCGACGCCGCACGCCGGCCACCTCCTCCCTGCCTGGCTGCCTCCTCCTCCCCCTAGACGCTTCCCAACGCCACGCACCCCACCGATCCTTTTCTCTCGCTCGTGGCCTCTCCTCCTCCGCCCTCTCCCTCACGCGACCGAAGCGGAGCTCGCCGCCGCCGCCCACCACCGCGCCACAGGGCCTCCTCGCTCCCCAACTAGCCCACCAGCTCCGCCATCCGTCCTCGCTAACCCCACCGAGCCACGCAAGCCGGATTCCACCACAACCCCGCCATCGACGCTTTTCAACTCGGACCGCCGCCATCACCGCAAATTCGCCGGCTCCGACCGACCTCGACCTCGCTGAGCGCCTGTCACATCGCCGTGAGCCCTGCTCCAAACCCCTCTTCCTCCTTATGTCAGACACCCTAGCGACCACACCGCACTCACCGGACGCGCCGCCCGCCCGACTCGCCGCCGGTGATGCTCGGTGACCATTTGGTCCCGGCATGCGCCCAACGCACTCCTCATGACACGAGAGCCTCCGTGGCACCTCGCCGCCATTGCTCACAAGATCGTAGCCCCATCCCCACTTGCACCCGAGCTCCGCCGCCGCCCAGCTCGCTTCCGCGAACACCGCCACCCCGCACCTCCCGTTGGTCTCCCCAGATGCAAGACGGCACGGGCTCCCTCCTCGGTGCCTCGCCAGCACCACCCAGCTGCCCTAGCACAACTCCGGCGAGCCACCGCCGCTGGTGGTCGCCGCCGCCTAATTCCGCAAGTGCCGACGTGGCCATCTTGTTAGCACTAATAAACCCCCCTCTCTTTGACATGTGGGCCCCAAAGGTTCGGATCAATTAATTTAAATTCTCCGTTAGATTAGTACTAATCTCGGGGCCCGCCATCAAAGATTGACTTTGCCACGCCATCGCTGACCCGACCCACTAGTCACCTCTGTCCCTGCCTGTTACATCGACGCAGGGTCCCACGCCAGGTTTGACCTGGACCTGGCGCCTTTGACCTGCTGACGTCACCCCGATGTCATCCTGACGCAATTAACCCATTTTCTGGATTTAATTTAATTCAGGAAATTCCAGAAAATACTCTAAACTTCTAAAAATCATATAAATTCAACCGTAACTCGGATGGAAATAATTTATATATGAAAAATGATCAGAAAAATATGAAGAATCTGTTTATGCCATGATCATGCATGTTTGAACAAGTTAACCTCACTGAATAGGAGGAATCATGATTAGGGTAATTTATGGAATAGCATTTGAAGTTGGAGTTCGACCTTGTTTGAATTCCACTTCAACTAACTTGGATTATTATTGCACTAGGTAAATTCAGTACCTTAATATGACATGTCATTCATGTGAATGTGCATTGCATTGATTGTGTTCTCTCTTGTTTGCCGGTAATTGTTCCCTCCCGGTAGACGATGTACCGACGATGAGTTCGATGACACCAATGAAGAATTATATTATCTTCAGAAGTGCCAGGCAAGCAAAACCCCCTTGTTCATTCCGATATAATCCCACTCTCTCGCTCCTGCTCTATTTTATTGCATTAGGACAACAACGACTCATGTGTTACTTGCTGCGGTAGCTGAACCCCTTGATCCTTTGCATGACCTGTCATTCCACAAGAATTAGATGAAACCCACTAGCATGAGTAGGAATTGTTTGAGCCATGTTGTGCCTACTCATTTATGCTTGTTTGTCATGCCTGCTACGCTTAGAGTTGAGTCGGGTCTGATTCATCGGAATGAATTGGAATTGTTATGAACATGTCCTATTGTGTGTGAGCTAAGTGTGTGAACACGATTTGGTAAAGGTAGCGGTGAGAGGCCATGTAGGAGTACATGGTGGGTTGTCTCATTGCAGCCGCCCTCGTGAACTGAGTTCGTGTTTGTGATCCATGAAACAGCTTACTACCACGCATTGGGCCCGAAACCAATGGACCTTCTCGGCTTCTTGACCACCCTTGTCCTCATCCGGGAGTTGCAAGTAGTTTCGTGTTTGTAGCATGTTGGGGCCGCACGCAACGCTGACCTTAGGGGTGGGTTATGTTGCGGTAGGCACCGTGGGTCGTGTACCGAAAGTGCCCGCTTGGTATCTCGGGAACCCTGCACACATCGCTCGGGGCTGTATGGGAAACCTCGCCGACTCCTCGGATGGAACCCGAATAGGCGATAAACCTGGACTAGGGATTTGAGTGTTTAGGTAGGCCGTGGCCGACACCCACGCTGGGCTTCCGCTTGAAGGTTGCCGAGTACATGTCGTGTAAACGGCGGTAAGTGGTGAGAGCGTGTGAAGAAGTACACCCCGCAGGGTTTAATATGATCTATTCAATAGCCGTGTCCGCGAAAAGGACTTCGGGTTGCCTATATCAGTTCATAGACAAGTGAAAGTGGATACTCTAAAATGCGCAAGATAAGCGTGAGTGCTATGGATGGCGCTCTCGAGGGAGACGGGAGCGGTCCATAGTGGTGTATTGATATGGTGAATATGTGGACTCGTAGCGCCACCTCAAAAGAGTTACTTGCAATGTAGTTCAGATAGCCACCGAGTCAAAGCTGGCTTGCTGCGGTCAAACTCCACCACCCCTTTTGATAATGATGCATATGTAGTTAGTTCTGATGTAAGTCTTGCTGAGTACAATTGTACTCACGCTTGCTTATGTTATGTTTTGCGAGAGACGCTGGTCTCGCTTAGTAGTTCCGCTTGGACTTCGACGCTTAGCTTGTTACCTCAGCTACGATCTTGTACCTCGGCAGATCTCGGTAGATAGTCGCTTCTCAGCCTTTTTCATTTATAGTTGTCTGTACTCGACATGATTAGCTTCCGCTTGTGCTTTGACTTGTATGTTTCGAGTGTTGGGTCATGAGACCCATGTTTGTAATATCTCGCCTTCTTGAGCCTAATGAATAATATATTGTGTCGAGAGTTATGTTGTGATGCCATGTTGTATCTACGCATATTGAGCATAATGTGTGTATGTTTGAAATGCTTGGTATGTGTGGGATTCGACAACTAGTTGTTTATCCTTGGCAGCCTCTCATATGGGGAAATGTAGTCTCGTGATTCTGAGCGATAGTAGTCCGCTACAGCCCGGTTCACCGAGTCCTGCTAGCCCAAAGACTACTGCTTGGACACTTGACTGGCCGGCATGTGTTTCACTTCGCCTTATGTCCGTCCCTTCGGGGAAATGTCACGCGGTGTTATTCGGAGTCCTGCCTAGCCTGCTACAGCCCGGGATACCGGAGTCCTGTTAGCCCAGTGCTACAGCCCGAATACATACGCTGATGACCGACATGCTCGATGTGATTCATGTATGCCTGTCCCCATGGGTTAGCGCCGCTTTGGGTTCACGACTAGCCATGTCGGCCCGGGTTCTTTGTCATATGGATGCTAGCGACACTATCATATACGTGAGCCAAAAGACGCAAACGGTCCCGGGCCATGGTAAGGCGACACCCGTGGGAATACCGTGCGTGAGGCCGCAAAGTGATATGATGTGTTACATGCTAGATCGGTGTGACTTAGGATCGGGGTCCTGACATGTTGGCGCCCTTCCCTCTCATTATTTGGGAAGAGGCCCAGGGCCTCCCTCTATAAATAGGACTAGCCACCACAGAGAGAGAAAGGGGGATGAGAGGTCGAACCTACGAAAGAGAGAGAGAGAGAGATAAGCGACTGGGCTCATCCAAGCAGTCCATCGCACCAGCTCAAGAACAGACCCTCGTGAGGCTATTCTTCCTTTGTATTGTTCCTCATCAGCCCCAGAGGCAATCCACCACACCACACACTGGAGTAGGGTATTACACCACAACGGTGGCCCGAACCAGTATAAACCTTGTGTCTCTTGTGTTGTTCGTCGTTCTTAGTTTAGATCCCGTGCAATCCATAAACGCATGAGCTGGTAGGGGAAAGATCTCCGCGCGCACCCCAGTCTTCGAACCTCAAGGGTCTGCCGGAACCCGAAATCCGACAATAACTCACATTGAACCCTATGTAATTGAGGGCCGCGAGGGAACTGGCGCGGTCTATATAAGCCACCCCCCTCCTCTGGCACAAGGGTTCGCACCCCCTGTAACTTACACGCATATCCAGTCGACAAGCCTCTGAGGAACCGAGACGTAGGGTTGTTACCTCCTCCGAGAGGGGCCTGAACTCGTAAACTTGTGTGTACAACCTCGCCGTAGCTAGGACACTGACTCCTCTTACATACCACTTACTCTTTCTCTCAGACTCATTCCCACGACAGTTGGCACCCACCGTGGGGCGGGCATCTAAGCGACTTCCGGTGAGGTTCCGAATTTTGTTCTCCGTCAACATGGTTTCCGGCGGTGGTTTGCTTTGGGCCTCGAGATCTGTCTCGGCGCGCTCGTCTTCACCGCCGATGACTCCGCCTGGCCCCAAGAACCCTCCTCGACGTACTTCTGAGGCAGTCATCGACCCAATATCGATCGGCTCCCGTGATGTCTTCGCTCCCCGCCATCCGTCGTAGCAAACGATCTGGTCGTTCGTGGCTCCAGCGGTGGGTGGAGGATGCGGTGGCTTGCCAGTCGACCACCCCTCATGTTGTGGCAATCGAGCCTAACGAATCTCTCTATGGATCGTTCGACCTGCCGGCTAGTCACTCAGACACTCTTTCCGAGTGCGAGAGCAACGACCCTGCGGCGGAAGTCCTCATGGTCAAATCCCAGCATAGTCTGCCCAGATTTCGTCGCAGTGGTGGCGGCGGTAGCGGTGACCCATCGAGCGCTCATGACGAATACTGTCCCCAAGCCCTCACTGCCGAGCAGAGGGAGGAGCTACACCGCCGCAGCGTCTATGCGCTCCAGACCCCCGTCGTTGGGGAGACCTCCGAGGCTCGGGCCTTGGAGGCTGCACGCTTAGCCACCTTGGCTGAGCGTACACGTCTGGAGAATCTCCAGCAAGCACTCGACAAACGCGCTCGTCAGCAGATTCCAGGCTCCAGTCGACGGCTACGACGGCTGTTTCCGGCTGAACCTCGAGAAGAACCTCAGGTATATCATACTCCGATCCAAAATGTTGCAGCAGCAGCAGAACGCCTAGCAAAATCAATCCAACCATCCCGTTCAGAAGCTGGTTGAGGTTTGCAGAAAATCCGGGCACTACTCCGGCCAACAGGGGAATAGAACTCGGCTGTTTCTGAGTCGCGCAACAGAATTCATAGCAGATCTGTAGTTGCAGACACGGTTCAGTCAGCACATAGCCCGAGATTGCCTCCGCGACATGGAGACCATGGTTACCACCAAGATCAGTACCTTGGTCGAGGCCACGGGCAGTTTGATCCTCGATATCCTCGTGATGACCACCGTCGAGTGCCTACGCCCCCTCCGAGGGGTGGGTCGTACGCGCCCCGGCAATATGATGACAGGCACCCGTATGTTGATGAGCGGAGAGCACCAGTCGACCCGAGAGAGCATGGGTTCAACGTGAGTTCACTCCTTGTACAGGGTTTGATTGACAGAGGCAGGGCTAACAGAGAAGGGCTGGACAGAGATCGTCCGACTGGAAGCAGGGCATTTTTTTCCAGGCCCGAGTGTTTCAACAGAACCATCCGAGCAACAGAGATCCCGCCTAACTTCAGATTAGCTACAGGCGTGAGCAAGTTCACTGGTGAGTCAAAACCAGACATGTTGCTGGAAGATTACCGAGTGGCGGTGCAGATTGGTGGAGGCAATGATGATGTAGCCATGAAGCACCTCCCTTGATACTTGAGGGTTCGGCCAAAGCTTGGTTGAATCAGTTGGCCCCTGGAAGTATTTTCTGCTGGGAAGATTTAGCCCGAGAGTTTATGAAGACATTTGAGGGCACCTGCAAGCGACCTGCTGGGTTGACTGAATTGCAGCACTGCGTTCAGAAGTCGAATGAAACTTTGAGAGATTTCATCCAGAGATGGACTACCCTTCACCATGTGGTGGAAAATGTGTAAGAGCACCAGGCAGTTTGCGCCTTCAAGGAGGGCGTCCGATACAGAGAGCTCATCCTAAAGTTCAGTCGTTCCGGAGACATGTCTCTGAGACGAATGATGGAAATAGCCACTCGGAATGCAAACAGTGAAGAGGAAGAATGACTCCATAATGGCAAGGGGAAACCAGTCGACCAGGACACTGGAGGTGGAAATTCCAGTCGAAAGCGAAAGCGTAAAGCTGAGCCTATAGGTCCTGCTGAAGCTGCAGTCCTGAATGCACAAGGAAAATTTAAAGGAATACCTAAAGGGCAGTGGGTGCCCAAGAAGGTGAAAGATTAGTCAGGCCACGATGTCCTGGATTTGCCATGTTATATTCACATGAAGAAAGATGAAGAGGGTAACTTGATTCAGCCCAAGCATCCCACTCGATAGTGCCGACTCCTGATTCAGCAGTTCCGAGAGGGTCAACCCAGTGAGAAAGAATCTGATAAGGATGAGGAGAAATAAGAAGACGACGGTTACCCTAAGGTAAATGCTCCTTGGTGATTTTTGCTGATGTCGAGAGCAAAAGTCAACTAAAATTCATTAACAGAGAAGTGAATATGGTTGCTTCGGTAACTACGATGTACTTGAAGTGGTTGAAGACTCCCATTACATTTGACCAATCAAATCACCCAGCGCACGTTGCTACTCCTGGACGACAAGCATTGGTGTTCGACCCAGTCATTGGAGGCACCTGACTGTCAAAAGTCCTTATGCATGGTGGCAGTGGTTGGAACATTCTGTATGCTGAGACCCTCCAAGGGATGGGCATTCCGTTGTCCAAACTCAGTGAGAACAATATGCAGTTCCACGTTGTCATCCCAGGGAAGAAAGCAAAGTCACTCAGGCAGATTGCTCTTGATGTGGTTTTCGGTGATTCCAAGAATTTCCGCAAGGAAAAGTTAACGTTTGAGCACTACAGAAAAATTTTTGTTCGGCCCAAAATGTCACGGATGTGGAGGACTAGGCTGTAGCCTAGTGGCAAGGGACGTGGTGGCAAACCCTGCGGCCACGGTTCGACTCCCGTCGGGACCGAATTTGTGGCGCCTCACCTGGGTGGGCTTCTCCTATAAAAATATGTCCTGGGTGCTAGTGCCCATGGATCTCATTTTAGCAAACTAAGGCATAGCCTAGTGGTGGGAAGGGGCTGATGCCTTCCCACCCACCCAGGTTCAAGGCATGGTACTTGCAATTTGGGGTTGTTGCACCAATTATATTGTAGGGGTTCCCTTACAGTCTTTCTGTCAAAAAAAAAGACACATCCGTGACATTTTGGGCCAAACGAAAAAAATTATGTCATACTTATGACACTTCTATGACGATAATTGTGACAAAACCTGGTATCATCCTAGATGTGGTGGGGTCCTACTTCTATGGAAAAAAATCATGACAGAAAATGGGCTTTTCATCCTGGGCGGGCCGAAGACGCGGCTGCATGACATTCTTTGGGCCGTCCATGACGGAAAAAACCGTGGTAGAAGCGAGGGCACGGAAAATATCGGGGAGTGCCCGGTTACGGTGGGTGGTCGGGGGCCGAGCGATGCGTGTTTCTCTCGTACGTACGCGTGTGTGTGCGAGGCGTTGGGCTCTAACTAAACCCGAGCGAGGCGTTGGGCTCTAACTGAACCCGAGCGATTGCACTGCAGGCTATGCGTTACTGAACCCGAGTAATCGATCGATGGCTGTTAACTGAACCCGATCGAGCGATTTCTTCGCTACTGCTGCTAACTGAAGCCAATCGATGCTGCCTCTAGATGAACGGTGAGCGTTGCGGGGGGGTTTGGATGAACAGTTCCCGGTGGGGGTGGATGAACAGGACCCCGTGGCGTGCTTCTGGATGAACAGTGAGCGTTGCTGGGGCGTTTGGATGAACAGTTCCTGGTGGGGGTGGATGAACAGGACCCCGATCGTTCGAGCCCATTGGGGTTGGATGAACAGGACCCCGTGGAGGGCAGGATGAACAGGACCACCCCGTGGAGGGCAGGATGAACAGTAGACGGTGGAGGACTGGATGAACAGTAGCCCATGGAGGGGTGGTTGAACAGGAGCCCGTGGAGAGAGCTGGTTGAACATTAGCCGGTGGAGTAGCGCGCGGTGGAGGCTGGATGAACAGGAGCCCGTGGATGAATAGTCGCAGGTGGAGGCTGGATGAACAGGAGCCCGTGGATGAACAATGCAGTGGAGGCCGGAGGAGGTCGACGGTGGATGAACAAAGAGCCTGTGGAGGCCGGAGGGGTCGACGGTGGAGATGAACAGATCCCGTGGAGTCCCGCTTTTGCGGCACGCCACACCCTCCCGATGAACAGGACCCCGCTTTCGACTGCATCAGCTCCAACACAAGTCTGCTTCTTCGCTTAGCGGCACGCCACACCCCACCCGATCAACAGACCCCATTTCGACCGTAGGAGGTCCGCTTTTCTCCGCTTTTGCGGTATGCCGCACTTCTCCCAATGAACAGGATCCTGCCGACTGTGGGCGGTCGAACACAAGGCCGCTTCTTCATTCTGCTACGCCAGCCTCGCTTCCATCGGCTGTTCCGGCCAAGCCTCCCGATGAACACGACGACGCATTCCGCTCCGACCCAGCCGTTGGCTCCCCATGAACACGACGACCTCGCAGTTTCCCGTTCCGACCCAGCCATGTACACGAGCCCTGGCCGCGTTATGCGCGAGTAGGCGCTCGAGACCCCGCCCATATGTACGTATGTGGTCAGATTTTCTTTCTTGCACACTGCCCGCTTAATGCGTGCGTGTACATGCTACGCGGCGCTACTACTACGACACGTCGCCGCCTCTACATCGACCAAGATGTACGCATAACGTCACACCAGAATGACAACGCCACGACGCTTCGACCAGGTGGGTCCCGACCGCCGCACTTCCTTGTGTGCGAAGATGTAGCTGGTGGGTCCCAGCAGCGGTGGGGCTTAATCGCTTTTTTTCCCGGACGCACTTCCTTGCGGCGAAGATGTAGCCAGTGGGTCCCAGCAGTCGAGGAAATGTTTTTTTTGCAAAATACGGTGGCCCGTCCGATTGGTCCCCGCTGTCAGGTGGAGGAATAATTATTTTCCGCATAATAAGGAGGCACTTCCTTGGTGCGGCCATGGACCCAGCTGTCAGCCTCTCCACGTACAGTCCACGTCCGATGGAAGCGGTTCCTTGACCACGTTGACCATGTTGCGCTGAGAGCACCAGGGCGGTGGACGACAGCGAGGCCTAGGAAGGGGACGACACGGAGCCGGGGAAGACGCGACAGTGGAAGCCCGCGCGGAGAGGAGTACGAGGGTTCACTGGTTTGGCTGCAGCAGTGAGGTTGCGCGCCGCAGGCCTCCGCCAGCGGTGGGAATAGTAGGGGCGGTGAGGCCTCCGCGGCAGCACAGCCGGTCATGGGAGGGAGGAGCATGCGGCACGACCGACGCTGCTTTGGGCGGCTGGAGCAACAAGACCACAGGTTGAAGAAGCACTACGACCGTTGGATGGACATCGTACGGTCATTAGAGCTAGAATCATTCATATTGACTAAGTTGAGAAAGCCCTCCATCCCCGTCAACTTAGTAGGCCCACAAGTCAGCCTGCCACTATACTGGATCCCAGCTAGCAGGGGGAGTATTCATTTTTTTGTGCGTAATAAGGAGGCACTTCCTTGCGTGCAAAGATATAGCTGGTGGGTCCAAGCTGTCAGTGGCGGTAACATTTTTTTCACGAAATACAAAGGCCCTTTCGGTGGGTCCTAGATGTCAGGTGGAGGTATCATTATTTTGCGCGTAATAAGGAGGCATTTCCTTGTGTGCGGCCGTGGACCCAGCTGTCAGCCTCTCCACGTACAGTCCACTTCAGATGCATGTCGGTCGTTGACCACGTTGACCAGGCCGCGCCGAGAGCACCAGGGCGGTGGACGACGGCGAGGCCTAGGAAGGGAACGACACGGAGGCAGGGAAGACTCGGCAGTTTTTTCCCACGCGGAGGGGAGTACGAGTGTACGAGGGTTTACTGATTCGTCTACCGTTGCCGGAGAATAACATCAGGTGTGGGTGAGTAGAGGGATGGCTAGGCCAGCAATGGGAGTACAGTGGGGCGGTGAGGCTCAGGCGGCAAAGACAACCGCCGCATGGGAGGAGGGACAGCAGTCCTGCCGGCGCTTGTTTGAGCGGCCGGAGCAGAAGAGCAGAGATTGAACAAGCACGACGGCCGTTGGATGGAAATACAACACCAACGCTAAAGGCCAACCTTTTTTAGGAAAGCCTCAAATCTGTGGAAAACAGCATACTGCCCATCTACCATTATTTCTAATAATTTATAGCCCATTTGCTAAATCTTAAGGTTTTTTGGACCCCATATTCTTTTTGTTAGCATTAGAGCCCATATTGTGGCCATGGTTAAAAAATTATATGAAATTTTGCATATTTCGGTGCGGTCCGAACTGTTTTTAATCCCGAAATTTCGAGTCACATTCAAACTGATTTTAAAAATAAATGTATATCAATATAAAATCCAACAAATTGTCCATGCATAAATACCAATGCAATTTAAAATCTCGAATGAAAAAAAGAAATTTGAAACTAATTGCCGGTTTGATGTGTTTTAAAAATGTACAGCCCATTTATCATTACTGATAGGCCATTTTCTTGGCCAGCCGAATGAAGCTCTCCTCGTCTTGAAAGATTTGCAGCCCAACAGGCCTCACAAAGCGACTTACTTGGCAAATCACAAAAAAATTGGGCTATGGCCGTGGACCAACCGTCAGCCTCTCCACGTACAGTACTCTTCCGATGGAAGTCGGTTGTTGACCACATTGGCCACGCCGCGCCGAGAGCACCAAGGCAATGGACGATGGCGAGGCCTAGGAAGGCGACGACGCGGAGCCGAGGAAGACGCGGCAGCGGATGCCCACGTGGAGAGGAGTACGAGGGTTCACTGGTTCGGTTGCGGTGTGAGGCTGCCGTCGCCGCAGAATAACAAGGGGTGTGGGTGAGTGGAGGGATGGCCTGGCTAGCAGTGGGAGTAGTATGGGGGCGGTGAGGCCTCCGCGGCAGCACAGGCGGCCACGGAGGCAGGAGCAGACGGCACGACCGGTGCTGCTTTGGGCGGCTGGAGCAAGAAGACCAGAGGTTGAAGAAGCACTATGGCCGTTGGATGGACATCGTACGGTCACTAGAGCTAGAATCGTTCATATTGACTAAGTTGACAAAGCCCTCTGTCCCCGTCAACTTAGTAGGCCCACAAGTCAGCCACCCACTATGGTGGGTCCTAGCTAGTAGGGGGTTATTCATTTTTTGTGCGTCATAAGGAGGCACTTCCTTGCGTGCGAAGATATAGCTCGTGGGTCCGACATGTCAGCGGGCGGAACGTTTTTTTCCGTGAAATATAGAAACCCTTCCCGTGGTCCTAGCTGTCAGGTGGAGGAATCATTATTTTGCACGTAATAAGGAGGCATTTCCTTGCGTGCGGCCGTGGACCCAGATGTCAGCCTCTCCATGTACAGTCCACTTCTGATGGATGTCGTTCATTGACCATGTTGACCAGGCCGCGCCGAGAGCACCAGGGCGGTGGACGGCGGCGAGGCCTAGGAAGGGAACGACACGGAGGCAGGGAAGACTTGGCAGTTGTTTCCCACGCGGAGGGGAGTACGACTGTACGAGGGTTTACTGGTTCGTCTGCCGTCGCAGGAGAATAACAGCAGGTGTGGGTGAGTAGAGGGATGGCTAGGCTAGCGATGGGAGTACGGTGGGGCTGTGAGGCCAGCGCAAAGCATAGCCGCATGCTGGAGGAGGGAGCAGCAGTCCCGCCGACGCTTGTTTGAGCGGCCGAGCAGAAAAGCAGAGATTGAAGAAGACAACAGCCGTTGGATGGACATCCAACAACAACGCTCTCGTGTGCATTATTTCTAATAATGTACAGCCAATTTGCTAATTCTTAAGAATTTTTTGGAGCCCATCTTCTTTTGTTAGCATTACACCCCATATTGTGGCCACGGTTAAAAAGTATACTGAATGTTTTGCATATTTCAAAAGCGGTCAACTATTTTTAATCATGAAATATCGATTCACATTCAAACTATTTTGAAAAATAATTTATATAAATATAAAATCCAAATAATTGTCCACGCATAAGAATCAATGGAATTTAAAATCTTGTAATGAAAAAAATTGAAGCTAATTCCCAGTTTGATGTGTTTTAAAAATGTACAACCCATTTCTGGGCAAACCGAATGAAACTCTCCTTGTCTTGAAAGATTTGCAGCCCAGCAGGGCTGATAAAGCAAGTAGGCCTCGTTTGGGTATTTCTTTTAAAAAATAGAACTAGGCTAGCCATTTTCAGCAAGAAAAAAACACAACTGGGCTCATGATGTGATAAACATAAATAAAACCCTGGCTAGACGGGCCATAGCCCCCGCACAGCCCCGTTGTTACCCTGATCCGTTGCTAAAAGTAGTATAAATAACAAATGCTTGTTCCTAAAAAAACTGCACGACCTGCTGGGTCCCTGGTGTCAGCCGCTCGTAGTGTAATTCTCTCGTTTATTGACTACGTTGACAACGGCGTGAGCCCTAGATGTCCAACAATTAGGAGGAACCATACTTTTGGGCTTGTAATATAGAGGCACTTGCTTGCGTACTGCCATGACGCTGGTGGGTCCCTACTGTCATCCTCTCCACGTCATCTCCTTGTTCCTCTCGGTTGTTGACGACGTTGACAACGCAAGATGGCGGCGCACCGCGCACGGCAACTGAACCAAGGCCGCAAGGCGGAGGATGATGGCGAGGCCTCGGACAGAACGAACAGGAGCCGTGGAAGATGAGCCGGTCCAGTCGCAGGCGGAGGGGAGTACGAGGGTTGACTGATTAGGGTGCGGGTGCGTGTTGGGGCTGACGTCGTCGGAGAATAACAGGACGTGTGGGGGAATAGAGGGAGGGACTGGCCAACGTTGGAGGGTACGTACGGTAGGGCGGCGGAGGCGCAGCCAGCCATGGGAGGCGAGAGCAGGCGGAGCCGACGGGGTGGTTTGGTTTGGGTGGCTGGAGGAAGAAGACAAGAGATAGAAGATACACGACAGATGTTGGATAGGCTATTTCCTCGCGGGTCCCAAATGTCAGAATCCAACGTCTGGTAGGCAGAATCGTTTGTTGACTGGCTAGTAAGTCGACACCACCTTGGATGGGCTATTTCCTCGCGGGTCCCAAATGTCAGAATCCAAATCTGTCACGGTCATGCAGCCCTTCCCATGAAAATTTACAGCCCATTTGATGTGCTAGTTTGAAGTAAGTTTGTGGGTGCTGGTGGGGGCTAATCACTTGGCTTCTGTAATGCACAGTGAGCTCAAGCAACCGGCAAGAGTGATGTTATTTCCCTTGGTTGGGATTTGTTAGTTGTTATAATATTTCACTCTAAATTAAACGATGGCAAGCCATTTGCCTTGCTCCAAAGAAAATATGACAGTCACAAATTGAGTTGAAAAGGGCAAGAACATCTAACTCCACCTTACAAACTGTACAAAAGCATGAGGGTTAATTGTTCATCAGGTTTACAAAAAAACCCAGGTTGAAAAGGGCAACAACATCTAACTCCAGCACTGTTTTTGGCAGTCACAGTCAAATGGATCGGTCAGGTCCATAGAATGAACATCCTGGGTCGTAAAATTTACTGGATTATGACCACAATATGTTGTAAATAGAAGCCCGCACGCTCGTAAGCTCTTTGCCCACCGAAACTCCTTTTTTGCTCTTCCACAAACCCATCCGTCAAAACCATGCTGCTGATAAACTTAAGCCCGATGGACAATAGTAACCTCGCATTCAGCAGGTAGAATGTGACAAATCTAGTGTTTGCATGGTTGGCTACATATCGTTCTAGCATTATTATCTTCAATCGAATCTCATGAGAAGTGTGAAAATCCCGATGCTTACGAATCCACTGATTGGTTATAAATTTCTTACCCCGTCCTATTGCCTAAATAGACATGAAGATTGAAAACAGTTAAGGTCTAAAAAAAGGAGTGTCGAAAGAGCAACAACTGAACGGTTAATTCTAGTACACTATATGCGGGCTTCCAATGTGCGTGAAATTATCATCTTTATATACAACTTCTCCAGACTTGGAAAGCATTGCAGCAAGCCAATAATCTTGTTCAGATCAAAACTATTCATTTGGATATATAAGACTTGACAGAATCCAACACCATTGATAGGCCATCCATGGAGAAACTCTTCATTGAGCATAGAACATAATATTAGTACAAAATGTGTACTCCAAGATGACATATAACTTATGCGCAGAAATTTAAAATGTAGCTTATGGTTACAAGTGTAGATGATAATGTAAAGTACCTGAAGAGCTGTGGAGCCAAACAGCATATTGAAATGAGCACAGAGATCATGTATTACACCCAAGGTCTCCAGTTTAGGCGCAGAGAGGACGGTTATTTGCCACGGTGAATAACTAGAATCAATGATCAACCTTTGAAGTGAAGGGGCATCTTGGATGATGAGCTGCCTTCCGTCAAAACAAATTCCAATTCTTACAAGGTTAGGCGACTTTATTTGGAGACAACCGATTCTAACTGTGAAAACAAGCACCAAGCACCTGTAGGCAGGCAACTGGAGTGGATGATGTTGTGCAATGAGGCCTTCGATATACGAACCCGCACAAGTGAAAGTTTCTTGAGAAATGGGAGTCGAAGGTTTAGTACCAGATTGTCTGGTAGGTCGCACAGCGCAAAGGTGGCGGTGTGGAGAGAGGAGGAAAACCACGAGATGGACATCGGTGCTGAGGGCACAGGTAGATGGTGTTCGGTATCTGGTAGGTGATTTCCAGGGGAATAGTAGAACTCAAGCAGATGTAGTTCTGTGAATTTAGGGGATTTCAGCCAGCCGTCCACCGTGCAGGGCATGGTATGCTTGCTCAGGTAGCATGACGGGATGCAGAGGCTTTGAACGGAGCCCTGGTGGGAGGATATGATGGCTCTAGGGATTTCAAAATCATTGAAGAGAGATAGCTGACGACAATCGAGATTAAGGGGCACGGCGCGCCATAGAGGGCGCCACCGAATTGAGAGGACTTGGGTGCGGCAGCAATCCTTGGTGGGGAGAAGCGAGATGATCTCCCCAAGGACGGCGTCCGGGAGATCGCTGATGTGGTCCACCCGAGATTCTACGGGTTCCTCGATCCGTGGGGGTCGCCGCTTCCCGTGCTCTTGGGGTGCGGGATCTACAACAGCGTCGCCGCTAGCGGGAGCCTCATCTTCTTATGCTGGGGTCACCGACTCCATTTTCTCGAGGCGCCACGTCGCTCCACGGATTTGAACAGAGTAACGAATGACGAGCCTAGTTGTAGTGCGAGTGAAGAAGAAGGGGAGCTGGGGTTTTTCTGTAGTAGTGAGGAAGAAGGGGAGCTGGGGTTTTCTATAGGAATGAGGTGAGGAATTTGGGGGTACGAGTGGAGCGAGCTGACGTGAGGTGGGTGGGAGTGAGGAGGAAGAAGAACACCCAGGTTTTTTTGGGGGGCGGTGTGCTGGGTGTGGGTAGCGCCTGTCATTCAGTAAATATATGGACTTTTGAATTGATTTTACTATTTACTAGGGTGGATGGGCTGTTTTGTCTTGGGCCCAGAGAAACAATTACTACTAGTACAGTGGAGACACTCTACAGCAACCCAGAAAAACAATTACTACTAGTACAGTGGAGACACTCTACAGCTACCCAGAAAAACAATTACTACTAGTACAATGGATACAATACAGCTTCTGGCTCCTCCTAGGTCATCGAAATGTCTCCCTCTACTGAATGCCGTTATACTTTTGTTCACCGACATGCTGGCCAGCAGTGCGCAGGCCCAAATGCCATCCACCAAATTAGAAGGCAGAATGCAGACGGAGAGTCACCCCGGTCGAAGTCGCGGCAATAACGAGCCGTCAGATCACAAAACCCCACCTCCCCGCAGCCTAAGTTTGATGATGAAGCAACCATCATTTCACTCTTCGCTAAATCCCTTCTCCCTCACCGCCTTCAAGAAAGGCAACACTCGATCTGCCAACGTTCTTCTCTCCCAACGAAGGGAAGGTAAGCGGATCCGTGATGTTGGTATATTTTGTTCGTAGAAAAAAGAACTTTTGCAAAGCAAAGAATCGATCCTCACTCTCTTTTTGTTTCATTTTCATTGCGATTGTGTTTTCCTTTCAGTGGTCTCCTAGTATTCGTCAGTTTCATGATGGACCAAGGAGAACCAGGCAAAGATCTTCCGATATTGGAGCAGACGCGGGAGGCTGATCCCCACGAGACAGAGAGCTCCAAGAAGATGGAGGCAGCCACCGAGCCGACCCCAGATATGCTGATGGCCACTACTGAGATGGTCAATGCCCCGTTTGAGGTTACAGCCCCCGTGGCACTGCAGGAGCAGTTTTCCCCTTCGAGGATGTGTGTCCCCCCGCTGAGCTGCCCAAGGTGATTTTCTTCTTTGCCAATCTCGATTGTGGTTTTTCATCTAAGTATGTGGTGATGACAAATGCAAAATTTTATTAGCTTCGATGCCATGCTATACATAGTGGTTTAAATAACTTGTGCTTCTTATGCTAGAAAGTAATTCAGTATTTGTTTCTGTTTCAATTAGAGCCCTGATGCAGACAAGGATTGTGTGGTTGTACATGTCACTCGCTATGAGGCGGATGACCTGAATATACGCACTGGGAAAACAGAGTTTTTAGGCTGTTGGATCCTGGAAGCCATTTGCGCTTATACCAATGAAGAGTTGTATTCTAGCCTCACTGTTGTCAGGCGTGTTATCCAGGGTGTACTGAAGCACAAGAAGTTCAAAGCTACTCCTTCATTTGTGAGGCATACTATTCTTGTCAAGCTTACGCAGGAAGATGACGTGGCATGCCTCCACAAACAAGTTTATGAGTGGCAAGGCCACAAGGTTGCATTCATGAAGGTTCACAGGATTGAGCTGCTACCGGACATACTCGATGATGTTCATGGCAAGGTCCGTCTTGTGTCCATCCCAAATTAGATCGAGGCATGAAATACTTGCCCCGGCTAGTATTTAATAGTAGTTTGGATTCTGTCTAAGTATCCGAACCTTGCCTATTATCGAGCCCTTTGGGGCTAGTACTCTGTTTGAATCCGTCTATGGGAACTGCTGCTACTTTTGTGTGCCCGTGAATCATCGTAATTGTTGCCGAAACAGATGTGTCCTCACTAATTTTATCATACGAGCAGTGTGTGTTTTGATGAAATAGATTACTCGTTCGACAACTGTGCGCCGATGTATACATAAGTACTTGTAAACACTGTTGGTGCTACCCCACTTGTAAGTAGTTGTGCAAAACACGGCACATTGGCTCAGCTCGCTTCAACACTAGGCTATCGACCAGCTAACAATCAACAATCTGCTGTCTGACATATAAGCAACTATGTATCTTGTTACAGTGGTTCATGCAGTTAACTGAGGCCACAATGTAAATTCCAAACGTTCACACGCTAGTCCAGCGTTCATGTGGAACACTCACATTAAACTCGGCTTCATAAAAAACTTGAAAAGCATAAGTTAAGCAATTTTATACATCTCAATGATTCATAGAACATAACAAACATATACTAGTTAATAGCAAAAGACAAAGTTGTGAGAAGGTTTACAAATCAGGAAAAACAAGCAAGGCTTCTCACGAGCAAAGATTCTCCCGGCAGCTTAAATTTCCGGAGTTCACTCTGGTTTTTCTTGTTGCCACCATCCAGGGTTAGGTTCTCTCATTCCGAATAACCAATTATAATTGTGTTCTCACCGGAATGGTGAATCGAACCATGCAAAGGTAATGACCAGCTGAAAGTCTTGTGCATTCCACTAAATTTAAGCGCTGCTATTTGCAGAAATAAGCAGACCACAATGCCCCTTGTCCGGGCACCTGTCCCAAAAACCTCCGTGCAGTCGTGCCAGCTTGTCCTCGGTCCATGGATGAACTAGAGGAAAGTGCATTCCGGACTAGGATGCAGATGTTTTCGCTCGTCCCTGCACTGCAATCAGGAAGTAAAACGTATGAATCAGCTTCTTTTAGATTGCGTTGGCCATTCTACCTAGTAACTACCAATGTAGGAATACCTGGAAGACGGGTGGTTAGACGATGGCAACGAGGGATAGCCATCTCATTTTGCGCAGTTCTACTAAAACTGAGGTGTGTGCTTTTGATTGCGCGGATAGAAACGATACGGAGACAGACATCCCGAAACGATATGGAGACATACATCCCTGTTTGCGCAAATACGAATTACGGTTATTTAAACAGTGACAGATATTTGAAGTGGCGTATGATTAACAACAGCATCTATTGTGCTATAATTGGCACTAGATTGACAGTGTGAAAGTGTCCTTAAGTAAGTAGCATCACATCACATCAACACTGCCACTAGATTAACATGCAGAACAATATCATTAGTATTACTGTCATGAGAGTAGCACATGGTCAGTAAATGTGCAATCAAATTTGTGCAGTTCCACTGGGATGAAGCAATGTTAGCGGTGTGAGATTTAAGTGTAACTGCAAAAACAAAATTCATTGGAAATAAAGCAAGATGGAAGCACTTCATAAAATGGTGGAGGCATTGCCTCAATTTATCGACGGCACTAGACCATTACTTATAGTGACATTAGGTGGAATAGCTTAATGCTTCATATGATTTTACATTAACGTAGCGATATGGGCGTAGGGACAGCAGAGGCATAAAGTGGTGAGGCAGATGTGGTTGCCGAGAATGGCAAACACTCAGGCAGCATGTCTGCATTTGTCCCATTTTTTATCACCTCGGCGACATTTTCCTATGTGAGCACAGGAAATCTAGACCTGCTCATTCTCATTTGCGTTGTCCCCAACACCGTCCACTTTCTTTCCTTTTTCAACCAAGAGATAGGTCCACTTCCCCCACCCTTCGCCATCCACCATGCTTCCTTCGTCTTTTCAACCAAGAGACCGGTTGGGTAGCCAGTATCTACTACTTTCCCCCGTTTCCTCTTAGAACCAAGTCCTAGATTCATGCTACAGCTTTCCCGCTTTCTTCCATGTTTGAACCAACTCTTAGAGTCGACTGTATGAACTAGCTTTACCTCTAATAATAGTAAAAGTATAGGTGGCTTTGGAACAGCGGACGGAAGTAGAAAAAGATCAACACGAAGCCAAGTGGGGAGCTGGGGCAGTAGAGCAAGGCAGGTTTCGAAGGAATATATACCTGAGGGTCGTTAGCATGTGGCAAAGACGGCGTCGGGAGGCCGCATCTTGGCCACAATACCGCAAGGAGGAAGAAGGGGTCAGAGGCCCTCTGGAGCCGGCGCTCTCTCGGAGAGAACGGCACGGGCGCCGATCGGGACACGCGGGCAGCCGTTGGTCTCCTCCCTCGCCGCGATGACAGCGTGAACGATGCACCTACACCCCTGCCCTGGTCGAGGTTGTCCGGCCGAATTTGTGACCAGCCATGAGCTGAGAGGGAGTGTGGCCACCTATGTCTTGCTTAGATCTGGAGAGCATGAGAGAGTGAACGAGAGGAACCCTAGTAAAGCAAGCGCTAAGGCTCCTGCTTATATATGTAGTGGAGTGATTTTGTTGTACCAGCTTCAAAAAAATGCGATCCTACGTGTACCCATGAGTGGGTGTGAGATAACTTGTGCGTGCACCGCTTCTCTTCGTGAGAGTACAATATACTATGCCCAAAGAACGTTCGCCACAAGAGTAATAGTATAAGTGTGTGACGTGTGAGCTAAAATAAAATGTGTGCGGCGTCTTTTGTTTTTTAGAAGTTCTGAGGGTAGGGTGTGAAGATCACATATGTGTGTGACGTCTACCTGCAGATAGACGGTGGGTGCGAGAGGACTAGGGAGGGTGCGTGTGCGTGAGAGAGAGGGGGGCACGTATAAATGCAATGCATGTGTCCGTAAATCATTATCCAACAAACGTTCGCCACAAGCCTTTTCCTGACGAACACCGTAAGAACCGTTAGATCGGCATCCGACAGTGTCAGTTTTGCCATGTCATTTAATAGAACAGCCACTCCTCCTACACACAAATCTTCCACGTGAGTGTTAGCAACTGTCGTATGCTCCCTCCGTTCCAAAATGCGGTGCATATAGCTTTATTGAAAATTCGAACCTCGCAAACTTTTACCGAGTTTTCGCGTACCCTGTATATATCATTTCATTCATCTTCACAGGTAACTATAAAGATGGGGGAGGAGTCTACAAAGAAAGACCATCGTATCACCTGCAGCAATTTCAACCATCCTTTGGTGTGGATGAATATCATAGGAACTCTATATGATATGATTTTTGTAGGATTTTTTCCTTTAGAGCCAATTGGTTCATAGGAATAGATTCATATACTCCACATTTCAAAGGAAATAAACATTATGTCATTTCTATAGCTTTAGAGCCACTTGGTTCATATGAATGGATTCCTATACTCCCATAATTTCAAAGGAAAATAAACATTAGCGTATATTCAATAGAAAAGTTCCTATGATATGAACCAAATTACATCTCTTTTCTAATCCCTCCTCATAGGAATTGAGATACATGTCATCTCTAGATTCAATAGAAAAGTTCCTATGATGTCAACTAAATGACATCTCTTTTCCAATCCCTACTCATAGGAATTGAGATACTCCATGTCATCTCTTTCCCTACAACTTCCATGTACACATCTTATATTCCTAAATAGCTAGTACAACCCACTAGTAGCTTTTTTCCAAGACATGCAACTATGGCACAAGAACTATATAGTGTGCGAATAACTTGAAAGATGGTCGTTGGATGAAGCTAATCCGATAGTGCAGAGATGGCAAATCCAAGCACTACTGGCCGTTGGATATCATCAACATTCCACAAGATCTGCCACATGTACAATTTAGAAGGCTCCATGGTTGAACTTAAGCATAATGCACAAACCTCAAAACACATGCACTTCTCCTTTGTTCTAGAATCTTCCGTATCATAATTGATTTTTTTCTAAATGAAATGCCATTATTTGTTTTTTCCTTTATGCTTTACAATGCACAACCCCATTGGCCTCCTTTGGTTTAGAGGAATCTTGTAGGAATTTCATAGGATAGGATTTCTATAGGAAAAATTCCTTTAGAGCCCTTTGGTCTGTAGGAATGGAATCCTATTCCTATGGAGGAATTCTTCCTATCCTCCACATTTCATAGGAAAATAAACATTAGCCTAGACTCAATGGAAAAAATCCTATGATGTGAATCAAAGGGCATCTCCTTTCCTATTCCTAGTCATAGAATTTGAGATACATGTCATCTCATTTCCTATGACTTTTCTATTCCTACGATTTTCCTACCCTATGAACCAAAGAAGGCCCGAATCTTAACATTTTTATAAAACTAATTGATTTTGAATGAGATGAACTATAAGAACTAAACGAACATCTACATCATGCATATATGACTCAAAGCTTTACATGCTATAGTGTGTATTTGTTCATAATTTGGTTTCGAAATCTCATGCGTTCAATACATGTGTACCTTACTAGTTTTGAGTAGAGTAGCAAATTTCATGCGGCCCCGGGTATATCAAAATGCAGGGCCCATGTATCATTGCCTTTCGGTCGAACCTACGTCCATAATATTTTGTACGCACTATATCTCCACTGGTCCCCAAACCCAAAATGCTGCCTCGTTCCCCTAAAACCAAGCGGCCCACACATATTTAAGGCGGCGACTCGAACTCAATCCTCTCCCGCTTACTTACGACGTGGTCTCAAGACGCCTAGTAGTACTCCTACAAACCCTACCGCCGCACGCATCATCGGTTTTCTTCAAGAGGACGAGGGAGAAGCCGATTTGTAGTGGAGGCACTTTCAAAAAAAATGATCTGTAGTGGATACCCCTACCCTAGGGTGCCCTAGGTAGCTGCCGCATGCATCATTGGTTTTTTCTTTTCTTTATGCTCTTGCGCCCTAGAGTGAAATTATGGTTGCTTCGTCCGTCCAGCTTAATATGGGAAAGGCGGGGCTTTGTGATTTGACCCCTCATCGCTCATTTTCTACTACTGCGTCGCTATGACCAGGGTGCCTCCAATTCCAACCGCTGCTCCGAACTGTAATTTGGTGCATCGCACGTGGAACAAGATGGTGGATGAGCC
Source organism: Aegilops longissima (assembly GCA_021605205.1). Taxonomy (NCBI): domain Eukaryota; kingdom Viridiplantae; phylum Streptophyta; class Magnoliopsida; order Poales; family Poaceae; genus Aegilops; species Aegilops longissima. The sequence continues at coordinate 91,472,191 of CM038680.1, forward strand.
ACATGTCGGCCAAAGGGGTCATGTTAAGTGTGTCGCCATTTCGTGTGCGGATCGACCTTACTTGAGTCGCTACGCCAACACGACAGGTGCAGCCTACCACTTGGTTTTGCTCCTTGGTGAATCCCGACTATATTGATCTAAAAAGATACATACTGAACTACCCTCTCCTTCTCGTTTTTTTAGACGTCTCGGTTTATAGGGCGTGCAAGTAGTTCTAGGTCATCCATTTGACTAACTAAATCTAAGTTACTATGTCACAAAAAGTATATCATTGGATTATTAAGCGGATGTAGTTTCTAAACATATACTGTTCATCACATATATAGCCAGTTAAATTCTCAACCTAGAACGACGTGCATGCCATGTAAACCGATATGGAGGAAGTATAGTAGTAAAAATGAGGTGATTTTACCGAGCGACCGGTGGGGGAGCATGGCCTGTCATGCGGTCCCACGTGTCATGATGTACCAAGGCGATGCGCGTGTCCCTCTTGAGGCAGAAGCAATACTACGTGGTTTGAGATGATGGCGAACCAAAGACATGGTCATTCATTCATTCATTCTAATTAATGCCTCGGTAAACATAACTTCTTGAGAAAAACGAGCGTACTAATTACTTGTGCAACCTAGGAGTACAAAATTAATTCGACCACTCATCATCTACCTTGGTTGGAGTATTTTGAAATTGAGCCATAAACTGGAAAGGAGGGAGTAGTAACTTTTGTCTCGATTACTATTTGTGGCCTTGTATAGATGCAAAATGTATTGTTTTATAGTGGCCTTGTATAAGTAAATGGAGGGAGTACTAAAGGACATATATATTCCAAACAATATGATAATCTCTCTAACCAAGGTAGTAGTAGGGACGAGGAGTAAACGGAGGGAGTACTAGTAAAAATTTCTCCTCGTCCCCATGAGCCATCACAAGGCGTGGGCGGGGAGCGGGCGAAGACATAGTAAGCAAGCTTCACCTCATCCTGCGAGCCACCGCGCCTGTGGGCGGGAGACGGCGATTAAGCAAGCTTCTCCTCGCTCTGCGAGTTGACGGGACACATCAAAAGTACTCCAAAGTGTATAGAGCCTTGCCTCTAAGGTAGGCCCCACATGGTTTGCCTCTTTTTAACATAACGCGTCAAGTCGCAATTTGTTTGTTTGCCCGTGGTAGACGATCCTCCTCCATCCGGACAACCAAGACACGGTCAAGTTACCACGCGGGTTGCCTTTTCGCACGTAAATGAGCTCCATCGTACTCGCCGGGGTGGTTGGGAAAGAGACGGAGTACGCGCGCCAGGCGTGCACCTCTTCTCTTCGCGGCACGCCCCCACCCACGGAGACGCGGTATGAGGCAGTGGCGGACGGCAGCAATGACGCCAGGCGCTGCCTCGCCGAGCCGGCCTAGAGCAGCGAAGTTGTTGAACCACGCGCACGCTTGGGGCGGCAACCGGCCCGTCCTGGGCGAGGGAGGAGGTGGATCAGCGAGCTGCATAGTCAGATCCGGCGGGTCTGACGGGCCACCCAGAGGCTTGGATGCGGAATAACTACTCTTCAGAAGCCATTGTAAGAGTGGACAAAATGGTGAAGGAGGAGATAGGGGAGCGGCGGAGGTGTGCGATTCTTGGCCGGCATTTGGCCTCGTTTAAATAGGAGGTTAAATAGATGGAGGACGGGAGGAGCTCGGCCGGCGTTTCGTTTAATGCCGGCCCGGTCATGAACGGACGTGTGTCCAGAGTGGGTTTCTCGGCTTCCACACGGGCGGGTTTCATGGAGGCGTTTGAATGCGGCAAGGAGGTGTGTTCAGCCGGGCGCAGCAGAGTGGCGCCACGACCGACGAGGACAGCGCACCATTCTTCCACTGACGTGTGGGCTCTTTGGGTACATGGCCTGCATGTCAGTGACCCAACGCAGGCAACACACAGCAGAGGAACTTTTGGTGGGCCAGGGCGGTCAGAAGCGGGCATTTCATAAACCGATGATTGTTCATTGAGTGTGACGTCATCCTTTTCATGTAGATAAGCCTACTATGTTGATAGCCCGCTCGATACGCCAGGATTCATAAAGACCGCTACAAACATCAATGTTCTGCTTATCACGTATAAGTTTGATTAATACCCGAATAATCCATGTCCTTAACAAAGGGTGCATGCACATATAGGTTGAGCGGTGTCTTGCATCGTGTGCTGTGTGCATGCAGCGGCGAAAAAGTTGCGTCTGCAAGGGTACGCTTCAGTGTTGCATGCATGTGTGTATACGCATGCGGTGTTCGTGAGTGCATGTGTACGCAGTTAGTGTTACACGCATGCATGCGTGTGTGTTCATCATGTGTACGCAGTCGCTGATGCACGCCTACATGCATGCGTGTCTTGCGCGCGTGCATGTGTACGCAAGGGTGAGGCTACACGTCACCGACTAACTTTTTCATCTCTGGTCATTAGATTTTCCAGCCGTTGGATACAAAATCAAGGGCCTACGCTTTATCGAAGAACTCTACCTCGAGCCGCCAGCCGCCACCGTCAACCGCCGCCCGCGCCATCATCACGGTCGACCCGTGCCGCCACGCCGCCCCAAAACCACTCTCACCGCCGTCCGCCGCCGCACCAGCCATCCTCTAGCCCCCCGCCGAGCTTCTTCTTCGCAATCCCCACCCCACCACCCAATCAACGCTTCTTCATCGCCGGCGATCGCCAACCGTGAGGTCTTATGACTTCGAGTTCCCAACCGACCACTAATTTATTACCATTTATGTCCTTCATATACGCTACCGACGGGTGGGCCCTATGGTAATGTGCGCTGCTGAATGTGGACCGCTTGACTAGTCAATTGATCGTGTCATCAACAAATTACGGAGCTGTATGGTGAGCCAAAGGACCGATGATCACGCTTAAAATGTAATTCGTATTTTATTAACACAAGATGCACTCAAACTACCATTTCTTTCTTTTATATACGAAGCTGACAGTGGGCCCCATGGTTACGCTACTCGATGGTGCAACACTAGTTGCGCCACATGGAATGTTTGACTGGTCAATTGATTGTGTCATCAATAAAATACGGTTGTACGGTGAGCCAAAGGACCGTATAATCAAGACATGTATTTTTAACACGGCATGCACGCAAGGGCTCATATATACGCCGCAAGCACTCACCGCTATAAGCGCACACAAAGAGACCCTACCCCTATGAGCACCTTCAAAGAGTGGGCCCGCATATGATCTTGAGATTTTACTGGTAACCATAGGTGCCTCGTAGTCGAGTGGAACGCCTCCTCCCACCGAATGCACATCGCCGAAAATACTGAAATTAACCCAGGATAAATGCGAGCACTGACTTTAACCCCGGTGGGCTAGAGAAACCATCGTCCTCCTAACCATCCAACCACATGTTGGTTAGCACGACAAAATGTATGTGGTGACCGTGATGAGCTTATTCTGAAGTCCAGTGACCATATCGTGCTTTCACTTCAAATACAATGACCGTAAGTGTCATCAACAAAATACGGAGCATGCATAAAATGCAAAGTCCGTCAGTGTCATCAAGAAAATACGGAGACGTATCGTGAGCTAGATACCGTATGATCACCACGAGAATGTATACGGTGACCGTAATGAGCATATTCTGAACTCCAAAGGATCTGTATAGTGCTTTAGCTTGAAATACGCGACCGCCATGCGTGAATGTGTCGTGGGCATGCATACTTTTAGAGGGCCGAGAGATAGTTTGTGTGCGTACGTGAAAGTGGTGTAGAAAGAGGGGATGTCCGGTGGAGACAAGGAGAGATATGCCCTTCATTTCTCTTTCCCGTGACTAATATTTTAGGAGAATATATAAACATTCACAATGCAGAACAAATATTTTTGGATGCACCATGCAATTAACTTTCATGTATAACATGGTACTATTGTATATGCTTATTTTCTTAGTGGCTGATTGTGTGTGTGGTGTGGTGGGCACATCATTTCTAGTTGTGGTGGGTCAACATGAGGACTCATGGGTTGGTTCCATCTTGCACCACATAGGTTGGATCGAGACGTGTTATACAAAGACCCATGTGGAGGCCTCGGCGTACAACACGAAGCTAGCTACCAGAGTCGCGGAGGACTCTATCCCCACTGGTGATAAGCCGACTATATATGATTTACCCTAGGCCCCCAGTATGTTATAGAAGCTTGGGGGCTAGTTCGTCGATAGTATACACACACGTACAATGCCTGGTATTCACGTGTACTTTGTACACACCCCTATCACTAATATGCAGTACCAGGAGTAGGCTTTTTCCTCAACTGCAAGGGTCCGAACTAGGGTAAAACTTTGCCTCAGATACCATCCAGCCTAACAGTCGTGGATATCTCTACCGAATGATATGATGGAATCATATCTGCCAACAACTAAGAGAGAGGTGAGTCTGGGGGGCAATGTGCGTAGAGAGGCCTAAAGATAATGTGCGTAAGGGAGACACGAGGCACATATATGTGTGTATAGAGGGCTAGTAGAAACCGTGCGTGTGTATATATGCATGTGAGAGAAATATTGTTTTCCAACTGAGATTAGTGAAAAGTGTGGTACATAGTAGTCAGAAAGAGAGAGAGAGAGAGAGAGAGAGAGAGAGAGAGAGAGAGAGAGAGAGATAGAGAGAGCATGTGCGTGAGACTCCCCGACACCCCAAGAGAGATTGTGAGCATGTGTGAAAGAGAAATGCCGATGCATATAAAGTGTGTGCACTTATGCGGTAGATAGAGAGATATATAGCGCGTTTGTGAGAACGGGCCGAGACATAGTGCATCTACGTGTAAAAGGCGGTTCTATGCATTAAATTAAAATATAAATGGCATTATTATTTTTGGATGAGATCATGAATTTTGCAAATTGCGTATGGACGAAAATCGGTCTATCAGACACGCATACTCTATTGAATTCTAGCATGTGCGTGTGTTTATTTCATATTATCGATCCATAGAGTGAGAGCGGTTTGAAATACAGGCAATGGATGTTTTTGCAATTCATATATAAACACTAATTAGTGCACTCCATGTTGTTAGTGTGAAGCACTTTATACATTTGTCACTTGCATGGATACATTCCAAATTGCTAGCTATGAAATAGAATACATGTCGAATTCAACATAAAGGGGGTTTCGAAGATTCGAATTCATAAGAAGTGCATTCATCTATTTGAACCCGAGATAATGGCATTTGTAAATCAGATGTAAAAGGGGGCATCAATCTTTGTTGTGCGTTTGAACATGCTATATATATATTCATACGCATGTCTAACATTTTTTTTTGCAACCAAGGAGATTATATCTGGAACCATGCATGAACTGAGGTAAGTTGCATATTTTTTAGTATATACTCGTGTACAATCTATATTCAAATGTACCACCTCCATTCCAAAATAATTGTAGCTTTAGGATTTTCAAGAGTAAAGATTTGTGAAGTTTGACAAATCCTGAATGTTCAATTCAAGAGAACCGAAAATGTTAATGCTTCTGCTCCCAAATATTGAACGAAGCGCCAAATAGGCCTCTGGTCACCCGAAACCGCGCGAGACTAATGTTTGGTGGTAGGAAATTACTGTCCTAACTCTGGCCCGTGTAGCCTACCGGCCTGATGTCCAAAGGTCTAAACCGGGGTAGGTTTATAACTTCACCAAGACGCCAGTCTCAACCGCCTCCGAGAAGCATTCATACGCCGTGGGTGCCTAAACACCCATGTGCTCAGCCAAAATCTATCCCGCCCACATTTGGGACACCTGAGATTATTGTCCTACCCCCAACCCGCAATATGTCCGAAATTTTAGATGGGGGCAAAGTTTGTAACTTTCCCCAAATTTCAAACAAGCGCGTCCCAAACCAAACATTGTTCCCCTTAGTTCCCCGCCTCCTCCGCTTCCCCATTCATACTCCGTGGGCGCCAAAACGCCCTCTCCACCAGCCACGAAACCCCAGCCTCCTCCGTCCTCCACCCCATAGCACCCAATCCACCGCCGCCCTCCTCCATCATGCCAGAGCCGGTACCCCGACGTCGTCGTCCAACGCAACCGCAACCACAACGACTTAGCAGTTGAAGCCGATGTAGAGCTGCCTCCACGACACCGACGCCGACGCGTCGCTGTATTGTAACTACTCCGCCACGCCGCCTCAAGGCCATCATCGCTGCTCCCCATCATTACAACCGCCCACCGCACCGGTTGCTCCCCGCTATGCCGCCGTTTCACGCCTCGGATCTGCTTCCCCGCCGCCGATAGACGGCCACCGCACTACACTCAACAACTTGGCCATGGGTTCATCCAAGGTTGCACTCGTTACACGCCCAATATGCGACCCTATCCAAAAGGAACTCAAGGTCCCACCAAGGATAGACCCAAGATATTGAAACGCTTTTGCAAGGTGGATATCATTACATCAACATTACATAATATATGGGGATACATACATAAGGCACAAATGCCACAAGAATACATCAACATCAAGTATAAGAACAACATCCCACTACGGATGAAACATAAATGTAAACTCAAACGACATCCACCTCTGCTAGCCCAGGCTGCCGACCGAACCTATCCCCGATCAAAGAAGAAGCAGAAGAACTCCAACACAAGCAAACATCGCCTCGTGTCATGATCATCGCACAACCTGTACCGCAACTATTGGTGTAGTAATCTGTGAGCCACGAGGACTCAGCAATCCCATTACCATGGGTATCAAGACTAGCAAAGCTTAATGGGAAAGGAAGGGGTAAAGTGGTGAGGTTGCAGCAGCGACTAAGCATATATGGTGGCTAACATACCCAAATGAGAGCGAGGAGAGAAACAAAGGAACGGTCGTCAACTAGTAATGATCAAGAAGTGATCCTGAACTCCTACTTACGTCAAACATAACCCAGAAACCGTGTTCTCCTCTCGATCAACCCCGAAAAGAGACACTCACGGTTACGCACACGGTTGGTGTATTTTAGGAGAGTTTGCTTCAAGTTTACTACAACCGGATATCAACAAATTCCCATCTGCCACATAACCGCGGGCACGGCTTTCGAAAGTTCAAACCCTGCAGGGGTGTCCCAACTTAGCCCAAGATAAGCTCGCGATCAACGAAGGATATTCCTTCTCCCGGAAGACCCGATCAGTCTCGAATCCTGCCACAAGACATTTCGACAAAGAATAAAACAAGACCAGCAAAGCCGCCCGATGTGCCGACAAATCCCGATAGGAGTCGACGCATCTCGTTCTCGTGGCACACCGGATAGGTCAGCCACGAGTAAAACCAGCCCTCGAGTTGCCCCGGTGGCCCCAAGAGTCTGCCTGCTTCGGACCAACACTGAAGGAGCACCGCCCGGGGGCTAAAATAAAGATGACCCTCGGGCTCCGAAACCCAAGGGAAAAAGGGCATAGGTGAGGCAAATGGTAAAACCAATGTTGGGCCTTGCCGAGGAGTCTTATTCAAAGCGAACTGTCAAGGGGTCCCATAAATCACCCGACCACGTTAGGGACGCAAAATCCGGGAACATAATACCGATATGACGGAAACTAGGGCGGCAAGAGTGGAACAAAACACCAGGCATAAGGCCGAGCCTTCCACCCTTTACCAAGTATATAGATGCATTAATTAAATAAGATATATTGTGATATCCCAACAAGTAAACATGTTCCAACAAGGAACAACATCTCCATGTTCCAACAAGGAACAAACTTCATCTTCACCTGCAACTAGCAACGCTATAAGAGGGGCTGAGCAAAGCGGTAACATAGCCAAACAACGGTTTGCTAGGAAGGGTGCAAAAGGTTAGAGGCTGACATGGCAATTTGGGATGGCTTGATAAACAGGTAATAGGTAGCGCAGCATAGCGATAGAACGAGGCAACTAGCATAGCAATGATAGTAATGAGATCCAAGGTAGCGGTCATCTTTCCTGCAATCCCGCAAGGAAGAAGAACGAGTCCATGAAGAAGACGAACGGATGAAGCCGAACCAAGCGTAGACGAACGAATCCTCACGATCGCAATGAAACAGGAACTAACAAGAAGAAGCACACAACAAGGTAAACACACCACACATGAACATGACAAGATGCACAACAAACATGATGCATGACAAATCTAGATGAAGTTACTCATGGCAAGAGATGATGCATACAAGACCAACACATCAAAGCAAGTTTAAATGAGGCCGGAAGCAACATAGAATAATTCCGGTAAGTCCTCATATGTAAATTTCGAAATTGGTCCAGATCTGAATAAACCTTATGTTCAAGTTGTTAACCAGCAAGTTAAGATGCACCAAGATGATCTACACGAGATTCTAGTCAAGTTACATATAAAGTTCATTTAATTCGGAGCTACGGCCTAGAAGATATGAGCAAAACAAGTTGAACATGGCATTGATGCAAAATGCATACAAACATCAAGCAAACACCTCAAAACAAGGATGCAACATGATAATATGAAACTACATGCAAAATCAAGCAAGTTTCATATAGAGCACACTCAAAACGGAGCAACGGTTCAACACATACACATGAAACAAGTTTAAAGGACAAGCTGTCCAAAACAGCAACTAGGCATATTGCAAGCATCAAAACACTATGCAGGATCTCAACGTGAGAACAAAATGCATGGGAATGATGTACAGGTAAAGAATAACAAAACATGAACACTGAGCTATCTCCAGAAATCACTAGAACATGCTCAAACACACATGGCAAGATTGCAAATAATAACAGTTCAGACTTTAGCAGAAATAACATCAGGTTGCAATGTTTAGAGCTATCAAACAACATGTTACAAGAACTTATCATGGCAAACAAAGGCATGGCATGAATGTACTAAAATCATAGATCAAAAGTCCCTTACTGACCATGAGCCAAAAAGGATCACAAGATATGGTGGCACCCATGTAAACATGGCAAGTTATATTACAGATTCATACATGGCAGGAACAACAATAAGTAGGCATGTTGGTGAGCTTGAACCACTCACCATAGAGCAATACATGGCATGGCAAGGCAACTCACAGTAAGAAGACATGGCATAGAGGCTATACATGGCAAGAACAACATCATAGCATACACGGATCAACTACAACAACCTTGGCAAAATTGAATAACATGTAAACAATCTGCCAGGAAACATTTTATAGCAAAAGTAGAGCTCGATTGACTCAAGCTATGTCACTCCATAATTGCAAACAAGGGCATGGATGGATAGAGAATAACCATATGTTCAAAACATCCTTACTGAAGTATCTAAAAATAAGCATGGATCTCTCGGTAGCATCAAGTTAACATGGCATAAAAATATCAGCAGAACAGGGGCTGAAATCAGCAACATCATGAAGCCTAGTTTGCATGCTTGTTCTAGTCACCACATAGATCACAAAAATACATGGCATATACCCCTGTAAAGATGGCATGGCATATTACAAAACACATGTAGGACTCAACTTCATAGGGTGCACACATCAATCATGGCAAAAATGACAAAAGTGCATGTTCTAATAAGAATCTGAAACTAACATCACATAGCCCTCTTCTAACAGCATTACGGGCGTCAAGATGAGCTCAAATGTAAATGATGCAATGAGATGAAACGATACACTCGTCGATACAAACAATTTGACATATAACACGCACAAAACGGAGCTACGGATGCAGAGTTATGATGCGATGAACATGGCACCATAATGTCAAAATTAAAGGGACTTAGCAGTTTTTCGGAAAAAAAAAACAGGTGAGCGCACTAAAACTAAAAGTCGCACGGCCGGGGTTTAGACGGGTGGCTCACCATGGGCCGAGGCCCAGAAGGGGAAGGAGGCAGGCCAGCTTGGGGGCCTGGGGTGTAGCAGGCCGGGGCTGGGCCGGACGCGGGGCGGGGCCCATGGGGCCGGACGGGGTCAACGCGACGGCGACGAGATCGGGGCTCCTCCCGATCCGCAGCGGCGGGCGACGAGGAAGGCGGGCGACGCCGGGCGAGGGCGAGGTCCGGCGAGGCCGTGGACAAAGGGGGAGGCTGGAAGCGGGCGGATCGGGCCCGGCACCGGATCCGCCGGTGGCGGGCGGGACGCCGACGGCAGAAGCGGCGGCAGCGGTGGAGAGTCCGAGCGGGCGGCGCTGGAGAGTTTCCCGCGGCGGCGCAGACGGGCACCAGCGGCGGGACGGGTCCAGGCAGCGAGATCCGGTCGTGGGTCCGCCCCGGGTTGGTCGCGCCGGAGGTTGAGGCGGAGGCTGCCGGGCGGCAACGGGCGGGGCGGAGGGAGCCGGGCAGAGGAGCGGTCGACGGGAAGGCGCGGGCGCACCCGGGCGCCGGGCCCAGACGGCAGCCGGGCAGCTGGGCCTCAAGGGGCTCAGGGTGGAGGAGGCGCGCTGGGGGAGGCGAGGTGGCGCGCAGGGAGAGGTGGAGGGCGACGGCGCGATGGCGGCTGACCACTAGGGCAGCGCCAAGTGGCGGAGGGAGGCTGGTTGGTGCCGGAAATAAAGGAGGAGGCGGCGGCTGATGATTGGGGGCGCGATTTTCGAGGAGGTGGCTGAGGCTGCGAGGTGGGAGAAGGCTAGGGGTAGGTGGAGGCTACGAAATGCCCAAAAATGGACTAGGGGTTTGATTATATAGGGTAGGTGGCTAGGGTTAGGGGGCTTTGAGACCGTTTCGGAGCCTCCGATCGTAATCCGACGGATCTGATTGCAAGGGGGGGTTGGCAGGCCTAGGTGGGCTGTGAAGAGAGTGCTTGGCCTGAGGGAAGAGAAGGGAAGTGCAGCCCGGCGGCAGTTTCGGATGCCGAAACTTCCGACGGAAGGTACCGACAACGGTACCGCTATACATTTAACGGTTGGGCTATCAAACGGACTCCGAATGCGATGAAACTTGACAGGCGCTCTGTCTACACTATAATAAGACCGCACGTCAACTCTCATCCCATTCCGAGAACATTTTTATGCCACTTATAAAATAATATTTCGAGAAAGCAGCGGCGCGCGAGTGTGGTCCTGACTCGAACGGACAACGGAGAGAACCGGGGAAACCCGAACGGATGCAAGTTTTGAAAAGCATGCAGATGAAATGCAGATGGTGACATGGCAAAATGCAACACGCAAGCACATGACATGGCAACGACGGCGAATAACTGGCAGACACCGCGCACCAAACCGGGCGTTATAAAGACCATCCTCCACAACTTCGCTTCCAAATCACAAGAAGATCATTGGGAAAACAGTAGGAGGACACAAGATTGCCAAAGCAGAAAAGAGGTACCTCTTCCCTTATTCGTGCAAACCTTACATCTCTCGCCACACCGTATTCATCCCACTTTAAACAAACTAGTTGAGCACTTCTTACTACATCTTCTTCGTGATACTAAATGCACAAGGTTTCTCCCTTTACTATTTCACCTTCGCTAGAGGTCAAGAGTCTGCCTGGATTTCAATTCAAGGTCACCGAACCGCAATTAAAAGAAGCAGCACCCGCTAGGGCGCTGCTGAGCACCTAGTCCGTGATGTTAGCTGTGGAAGCGGGCGATCGGTGTTCATCATAGGGGTGTGGGTGCAGGAGCTGCTTGCACCCGATCCGAGGTCGGCGGGCTTGAATGGATTGCCGGGCGGTGCAAGCACGGGCAAGCGGTGAGGTCGAGGGGAGGACGCAGCACAGGATCGGGCCGTGGTCGCTGCTATTTCGAGGAAGATCACAAGACTGACTGGCTGGAGGTAGATGAAGGCGATCTACCCGTTCTTTGTACATCGGACGGTGCAGAAAAAATGGACTGACCTTTGTCGGTGTACAAAAAGAGGGGTACACTTTTTGTACCCCTATAACTGTGCACGGGCAGTCTTTGCCGTGGGCACCACCGCATTGAGCAAGGCAAGGTGGGTGAGCCAAGGTAAGGCCGAAGCTCGAAAGGAGCAGAACGACACCAAGACCAAGACCACAAAGAACAAAGGGGACGAAGCGGACTCCCCCGGCAAGATCCTTGCCGGGAGGCGGTTTTAGCAAACCCGGCAAGACCCTTGCCGAGCTCGCCCCACACCTACGGAGCGAATCACCCTTGAGTCCACTGCCCCATGGGGCAAGGATTCGAGACATCCCCTGTGGTGGCATGTAGATCTTTGTGAAGACATTCAAGATCAGATACACACTATAGAAGATGACGAACCTTGGCGGGATCCCAGCCAAGGAGGACCATAAGGCCCCGGCAGAGCCTTGCCGGATGATAGCAGCGCCACAAAGAAGACCCTTGCCGGGCTACGGCGAGGCCCTTGCCAAGAACACCCGTAGGGCCACCATCGCCCACGCCAATCAAACCTCCACCACTGCTCACATGCAGCTGCCGACCCAACCAGCTAAGGGCACACTGCGGGCGGCAAGCGGATCTTCGTGGAGACCCACCACTGTGCCACCAGCTGCCTGCCGCCTACATGGCACCGCTGGCACCATCGCCGTATGCGCGGTCGACATCGAAGGGAGCGGCGACGACGAGACAGGCTCTCCCCGCCCCCGATAAAGCAAGGACACCTAAGCAAGACGATTAAAGGCGCTTTGTCACGTAATGCGAGGGATAAACTCAGATAATCAGTACCCTTTCCACCTCCTCAGTGTGCCATCGTGGCAACCCCTTTCCCTATAAAAGGAGGCCCAAGGCGACTGTGGAGGGGGATTCGCTTTTGGAGCTCCTCACGCCCCATTGCTAGTTCAAGAACATGATAAACAAACCACCAAAGCAGGAGTAGGGCTTTACGCATCCTCGCGTCTTAACCTGGATAAGGAAACCGTGTGCTATATGTTTGATCCGCTTCTTCTCACGACCCCACGCCCGCGACCGTAGTAGGGATTCTTGTGATCCCATAGGTGTCGCTCCCACCGACATCTTTGGCGCGCCGTAGGGGCGCAGCCAGAGAATCGGCTCTAGCAGTTAGTTCGATGTTTCTTCATCGCCATGGCGCCTAAGAAGAAGATGACGGTGGCGGTTGGTCTGCCGGAAGACGGACATCCCGCCCCGACGCGAGCGAAGCAGCGGACCGGTTGCGTAAAGGACCGGGCGCCGCCGCAAACACCAACACCGTATCAAAGAAATGGAAGTTTGGGAGGCGACGATGTTCGGCGCTCGTAACGAAGCCGCACGCCACCAAATCCAAAGACGGAGCCAGGCCTCCGCTGGTGGCGCGGGCCTTCCAAGATCGCTGCCACTCCGCCGGGCGACGCGAGGGCTTCCAAGACTCCCGCGGCGCCGACGGGCGCGCCTTCTCAAGCGGCGCGCGATTTAATGGCGTGAATCACGCCGAGGACCCCGGCGCCGCCGGAAAGAGCCCCAGCGCCACTCCCGGATTTAGAAGACCTGCCCGCCGCCGAGGCGCCGGTGAAGATGGCATGCGACCGTGGGGTCGATAGAGCCTTCTCGCCATGGTCAAGTCGGCGCCGCCGTGATCCGCGCAGGTTTCGCTGCCACCAACGCCAGCCAAGCCCCTGGCGCCACAGAAGTTGCTCCTCGATTTTCCTCCCACCACGGGAAACTCGACGAATGGAGAGCCACTATCCGGGCCTTGTTGCGGTGGCCAACAAAGACGAACCGAAACCGTGGAGCCCCGGTCGACGCCCGACGGAGTCCCACGCACTGCTGGCGTAAAATCCTGCGCCGCTACCACGGTACACTCGCCTCCTCCTCGCCCGGCATCATGGACGCCAGCCCGCCGTGGACGTTACTGCCACGAAATTCCATAGCATCGTTCGACCCATGGGCCCACTGTGACCAGCGCCAAGTTCTTCGGGAACAAGAACATGAAGACGCTCGAACCACTATCGAGCGCCGGCGCGGAGCGCGCCACCAATCAGATAGGCGAGCAGGGCCTGATGTGAGCCACCCGGCACCGGGGAGCCCTGGAGGCCTACCTTACGAGGTAGGCTGTCCGGCTTTTACCCATGAGCTGCGGCAGTTCCAAAGTGGCCCACTCACCGCACCTTCAAACCCGACGTGGCAAAAGTACAGCGACAAGACCCACCCGTCTGAAGTTCCTCAAGATCTACACCATCGCGATGCAAGCTGCCGGAGCCCGCGATGATAAGGTGCTTATGAATTACTTTCCGCTGGCTCTAAACCCAATGCCATGTCATGGTTGATGCACTTGCCGTAGACTCTATTTCCTCCTGGTCGGATTTGTGCCATGAGTTCGTACGCGCCATCGGAGGCCACCAAGCCCATGGCCAAGCAAGCGACCTGCACGCCATTCCCCGTAAGGGAGGTGAGAGTCTCCGAAGTATATACAGAGGTTCAGCCGATACAAAGATAATATCCCTGATGTTCACCTGCCGCCATCATCAGACGTCTCGCCGTAATACGCGTGCGTAACCGCAAGATGCACGAAGAGCTGGCAATGAACAAGGTGAAAGATGTAGCAGAAATCTATGTTCTTGCTGACAGATGTGCCCGAGCTGAGCAGGGAAGGAAGTACCCCGGCAAAGATGCCGACGTGGAAACCGACTCCTCAGATGAGGATATTGCCGCCCCGGCGAAGAAAGGCCGGCGCCGCAACAGGAAGCGCAAAGGTAAAGCCATGCTTGCCGTCGAGGGATCTGATGACGCCGGATCCACCAAGAAAACCTAGTCAAATGACCCCGGCAAGGGAGTTGCCGGATGTGTCGCCTGTCGGGCCTTGGCGGCTGCGGAGAAGCCAGGAAACTCCGACAAGCGATACTGCAAGATCCATCGCACCAAAGGCCATGCTCTCCAAGACTGCCGACAGGTTGAGCTCCTCGCTGAGAAGCAGAGGGCTGAGTATGAGAGGCGGGACAAAGAGAAGGGCCTAGACGGTGCTGAGGGGTCCGGCAAGAAGCGTGACGGCATGGCGGGCCGTCGCGCAAGGATAAACAATAGGAGAGGCCGCCGGGCCGTGATGTAAAGCCGTAAGACGGCGATCACGAAGAGGGCGGCGAATCCGCGACCAAGAGTTTCGAAAGCTACAGAGTCCATGTGCGTCGCCGACGGCGCCGCTACATACTTCTCACCGCCGCTTAAACAGGCGCGAGATTATAGCGGCAGAGCTGCCATTTGATGCCCAAAGGTCGCTGAAGTGGTCCAACACACCTATCATTTCGACACTAGGATCACCCTGATCGCACTATCGCAGCCGGTGCTTGCCATTGTTGGTTTCACCAACAATACGCAACCTCAAGGTGACGAAGATGCTAGTCGATGGCGGGCCGGTCTGAACTTGATCTCGCCGCCGTGATCGAGAAACCGCAGATTCCTCGATGGAGACCTCAAGAGACGGGCACGCTTCGGGGTCAACCCGGAAGAAGCCAACCTAAGGGAAAGGTCACGCTGCCCGTGACTTTTGGAAGCGACCTGAACTATGTGACGGAGAGGATCGTGTTTGATGTTGCCAACATCCCCTTGCCCTACAATGGGATCCTTGGTCACCAACCGGGCTAAGTTCATGGCGCGCCACACCACGCCTACAACACCTCAAGATGCCAGGACCTGAGACGATCATCACCATCCCTCCGACAAGAAAGATGCACCGATTTGCGCCGACCAACTATACCAAAGAAGCAGCTGCAGCAGCTGCCGCCACTAGGGCACTTGCTCCTACCGGGACCCTGTGGAGGAAGAAGAAGAAGAAGACCGTGAGACCTCGACACCCACTCCGCAAGCGCACCTCTTCGAGTGTAGCGTTGCCCGAGGACGTGCTGAGAGCTCCACCGGCGGAAACAAGAAGCCTGTGGCCATACCGCCGGGAACCAAGAAGGTTTCATCAATGAGGACGGCACGGAGGAGCTTTTACCATAAGCTCCACCCTTGACGACAATAGGAAGACGCCATTGCCCACCTTCCCGCGGGCAAATGTCGATGTGTTTGCATGGCAAGCTTCCGACATCCCCGGTGTTCCTGTGGAGGTGATTGAGCACCACCTGCCGCCTGCCCTCATGCGCGCCCCGCAAGCGTAAGGTCGAAGCAAGCTTTGGAACGACAAGAGTTCATCATGTAAGAGATCCGAAACCGAAGCAGCGGGTTTGGTAAGAGGAGTGCTCCATCCAACGTGGTTGGCCAATCCGGCTCAGAAAGCGCAAGGCAAATGGGAAGTGGAGATCGTGTATTGATTACACGATATCATTAAGGCTTGCCCTAAAGACCCTTCCGCTGCTGCCAAGATCGACCAGATTGTTGACTCCTCGGCTGGGTGTGATCTGTTGTCATTGATCGACGCCTACTCCGGCTACCACCAGATCTTCATGACAAGAGAAGACGAAGAGAAAACAACATTCATCACCCCATGCGGTACGTATTGTTTCATGCGGATCCCTTTCGGGTTGAAGAGTGCTGGTTTGACATTTGCAAGGGCGGTCCAGATTGGTTTTGAACCCTAGATCCATAGAAATATGGAAGCTTATATGGATGACATAGTGGTCAAAACCAAGGATGTATAAACCTCATGCCAGATTTGCAAGAAACATTTACAAACCGCGCGCAAGATCAATCTCAAGTCAACCCGAGAAGTGCGCCTTTGGCGCCCCGTCCGCAAGCTTCTCGGTTCTTGGTGTCACAACGGGATAGAGGCCAATCCGACAAAATCAAAGCTATAGAGTAGATTGAAGCACCTGCGAATCAAGGATGTGCGCCGGCTTGCTGGTTGCGCCGCCGCCATGGGCAGGTTCATTTGTTCGCTGAAGGAAGTTCTTCCCTTTTCAAGATCCTCAAAAGGCGGGCCCGATGGAGTGGACGCCGGTCAAGCAGCATTGCAAGGTTTGAAGAAGTACCTTCCTCTCGCGCCAATACTAGTTGCGCCTAGGCCACAGGAGCCGTTGTTGCTATACCGGGCGGCAACGGACCAGGTGGTCAGCGCCGCACTAGTGGCACATAGAGAGGTTGACGACGAGGTAATGGCAGCGCAGAGCCCGACACCACCAATGCAGTAGACGACACAGCCGCTTGAAGTGCCGCTGAAGAAGAAAATGATGCAGCACCCGGTCTACTTTGTTAGTTCCTCTCCGCAGGGGCTAGATCAAGGTATCCGCGTGTCAAACTGCTCTTCGCCTTCTTATGGCCTCGAGGAAGCTGTGTCACTACTTCCGTGCACACGAGATCACTATCGTTACCGCCTCCTCTCTCGAACGGATATTGCACAATCCGATGCAACGGGAAGAATTGTGGAATGGGCACTCGAGCTGTCCAGCTTTGGCCTCAAGTTTGAAAGTACTTCGACGATTCAGAGCCGAGTCCTAGCGGAGTTCATTGCGAATGGACCGCAACGCCGACGAAGAAGCCCAAGAGACCGCTTCTCCCGGCAAGGAGGCAAGTTGTGATTGGATCTTGTACTTTGATGGAGCTTTCTCTCACAAGACGCCGGGCTGGCGATCGCTTGTCGCGCCTAATCGAGAGCACCTCAAGCACGTGATCCGATGCACTTCCCTGTGGAGGTGTCAACAAACAATACGGCAGAGTACGTAAGGGGTTGCTTGCCGGTCTTAGGATCGCGCGAACCTCGGAATCAAGAAACTCATCGCCGGGAGACTCGCAGCTTGTCGCCAAGCAAGTCAACAAGGATTACCAGAGCCCGCTGATGAAGGCCTACGCCGATGAAGTGAGAAAGCTGAAGAGCTGCTTCGATGGTATACAAGTTGAACACGCTCTCGAAGCGGAGAACGATATCGCCGTCACTTGTCAAAACGCTGCTTCTCTCAAGCTACCTGTGGAACCAGGTACCTTTGTGCTTCAGCTAACTCAGCCATCCGCTGATCCATCAACAGAGCAGAATAAGAGGAGGAAATCAGGCCCGCAGCATTTTCCGCCGAAGCTCCCCGGAGCCGCCGGCAAGGATGTTGTCGGGATATCGAGCCCGCCACGGACGATCGCTCGGCGAGCGCCAAGCTCTTGCCGCCGAGACAGCCGCTTCCTATAGCGGAGGAAATGCCTTTAGTCCTCGCCGCCGAGCCCTGTGCTCCAGCTGGGGCACAAGATATCATCCGATTCCTCCAACAGGGAACTTCCCGAGGAGCAGGAAGAAGCAAAGTAGCTCGTCAGCTTTACCATGTACCAGTTCGTCGATGACGCCCTGCATGTAAAGAGGCCGAACGGTGTGAAATTGAAGTGTATCCTCGAGAGGAAGGACTGGAGCTGTTGGCGGAGATACACGGAGGCATATGTGGATACCACATTGGGTCAAGGGCCCTTGCCGCAAGGCATTTCGCAAGGCTTCTTCTGCCCACCGCCTCCAGATGCGATTTACACTAGTCACCGTGTGAAGCGTGTTGGCCCTATTCAAAGAAGCTTTATCAGCCAGCCAAGCCCTTCAAACCATTCCTCTCTCCTGCCCTTCTCGTCCTGGGGCTTGACATATCGGGCCTTTCCCCAAGGCTATCGGGGCTTTGAGTACTTGTAGATTGCAATCGACAAGTTCACAAAGTGGCCGGAGGTGGAGGCAGGAGGAAGGTCACAGCTCGCCACCAGTCAAGTTCTTCAGGACTAGTGTGCCGCTTTGGTGTACCCAACAGGTTATCACCGACAACGCACACAGTTCACAAGCCGCACCTTCATGCAATATACCCAAGACCTCGCAGCAAAGTCTGCTTTCGCCTGCTGCTCAACCGCCAAGCAATGGTCAAGCTTGAGAGGGCAAATGCTGAAGCATCGCGAGGCTTAAGGACCAAGACCTTTGACAGGCTGCACAAGAGTGGAAGGCGCTGATTGATGAGTTGTCGGCGGTTCTTGGTCGATCAGACGACGCCAAATCGAGCCACCGCCGTATAATTTTGCCCTAGTATACGGGCGAAGCAGTTCTCCTCTCGAACTCATATACGGGTCACCTCGAGTGCTTGCTTATGACGAGCTTGAGCAAGAGCAACTCCGCAAGATGACGCAATGCTCCTTGAGGAAGATCGCCTTCGGGCGGCCGTCGAGAGCAGCACGCTACCAAAGAAGCCTTGCGCCGCTACTATAGCCGCAAGGTTCATGCCCGAAGCCTTGAGAAAGGCGACTTTGTCCTTCGCCGCTCAATCGCCAAGAATTCCAAATAAGTTGACGCTAAAGTGGAAGGCCCTTATCGGGTAATACGAGTCACCGTGCCCGCGCAGTTCGCTCGAGAC
Organism: Aegilops longissima; assembly: GCA_021605205.1. Lineage (NCBI taxonomy): Eukaryota > Viridiplantae > Streptophyta > Magnoliopsida > Poales > Poaceae > Aegilops > Aegilops longissima. The sequence goes on from CM038680.1 coordinate 91,491,236, forward strand.
CAAGATGCTGCCCGTGAGTAACTCCTGAACATTGAGCATCTTCGCAAGTTTTACCCATGAGGCGCGGCTTGTCGGGCCCCGGCAAGCCACCTTTTGTACAAGCATTGCCGATGATGCATGTAACCTTTGTACAAAGCCAAAGCAGACTCTCGAGCATAAATAAATGAAGCGCCGCGCCTAAGTTATAGCATGCATGCTAGGTCGAGTCTCGCCCTTGGTTAGTTGATAGTGCTTAGAGGCGACTCAACCCCTAGCTTAGAGGTCGAGTGTGCCCTTTGCTGTTTCTTTGTCTCTTTGGTTCGCAGGACTCACAGATATCCTTGCCGGATCACTTGAGAACAAAAAGAGAAGAGGGACAGATCAGCATCTAGACCCCTAAGCCAAGATTGCGGGGCTGTAAGTGCAAAGATTCACCCACGGCAAACCAGAGTTGCCGGGCTACCGCTTCAGATAAGTTCTTCATCCCTTATCATGCATTCCCTTATGGATCGAGGTATGTGAAACCTCGCTTTTTCCCAAAGCTACCGTGCTCCACTAAAACTCTAGGCCCTAGGGCTCGCTCGGGCCAGGTTTGGTCATAGTCATGAAGCAAAAGGATGAAACGAGAGCTCGAACCCACCTCATCCCTCGCCTCCGCCAAATGCGTGAGAAAGGTCGAGCTAAGTGGGAAGATGGCAGGGCTCCTGTCGGGCAAGGAAATGTTTATCTTCGGGATATCAAGGATTTACTCCTTGTCGTGGGTTCTACCCGCAAACAAATGACCCGGCAAGCACCCGTTTTTCACTAAAAAGATTCCACTCAGGTACAGCCCATGGGGAATGAAAAACATGAATGATGGGATCAAGTTTTAAATTCAGCCAAGGCCCAAAGGCTTACAAGCTAAAAAGAGATAAGGTGCTCTAACCCCTTTCTTGTCCCTCTCCTCGTGGAGGCAGGTCAAGGAGGCGGGGCGTAAGGGCGCTTAGGCGAAGCTATGGGTGGTGGAGACACCAAGAGAACATCTCGTGGCCGCCTCAAGGCTGGATGGTGATGGCGGCGCCGAAGCAGAGCTCAAAGACGAGGCGGCAGGACGCCAAGACGCTGCCGAAGGCGCCGGTGCTCAGATACTCCAATTTGACGGCCTTGCCGCCGCCTCTTCCTCTTCCGCAGCTCTCCCAACGCCAAATTACCAAGGAGACGAACCCAAGAAGTTCAGGAGCCAGCGACACGGATGATGGGGTCGCCGGCGCGCATGGAGCGGCGCCGACACCTAGTCGGACCCGCCATTCAGCCGCCTGCTACCTCGCCGCTTCGCCGCTGTCCTCCTCGCCACTCCCGCCCGAGGAGGGGTCTTCGCATCAAGAGCTTCCACGCAGCACCTGCCCGGGTCCCAAGAGCCCAAGACCTTGACGGAGAGGAGGCCGCCTCCATCAGCTTGAAATGGAGAGTGAGCCCTCCGCCAAGCGGTGGATATGAGCGAACGATTCCATCCCCGACTAAGATACATCACGTGAGGGGCTGGGAAGTCAACGCGAACTGCATCGCTGATCCCACAGCCCCTCATGCAGCCGCAATGACTCAATGGATCCAGCCCATCTCCGCGCTAATGGAGTCGGGAGACGGCATGGCGATGGCGGCTGCCGGGCGCAGCCTGACGAAGAACTCGCAAGGGTCATCCCCAACATGGCCCTCCATGGGGAGGAACTATCATGAGGCGAGACCGGCCGCGCCTGCCCTCCTCTTCCTCGAGCGCCGGCGCCATCGGCCGCTTCTCCTTTCCTCGCTGGGGTTGGCTCATGCCACCGCAGTGCAGGAGAAGGAAGGACGCTGTCAAGCGGTGACCTCGCCGCCACCGCTGAAGGGCTAGGATTCCTCTCCATGGCGGATGGAGGGGAGCAGAAGCAAGAAAGGAGGAGATGGAAGAATGGGACGCCATCCCTCCCGCTTTATAAAGGAACGGGTGGGGCTCGGCCGCCTCGCCAGCCAATCAAGACGCAGGCGCAGGAATCGGGACCAACTCCGCTGCCCCACCCGCGACGGCCCGGTTTCCCGCCCACCGCTCGCCACCCCAAGCGCATGAGAACCACGCATCGTGGCGGCGACGGGACCAAGGCGACGGGTGAGGCGACCTCTCCCCACCCCGTGATCGTGGGGAGTGGACGCTGAAGACCATGCTCGCCCCGCTCAAGTAAATGGGCCGTGCCTCCACGCCCCCTCCGCTTATGGGGAAGGCGCGAATCGCCTTTACTATGACGTGCGTGATGCATGCGCAGAGCTCAGCCCCACGATGCCGCCCATAACCACACACGCCTCACGCCGAGCCACGCTGGAGGCATGGGAAGCAGCAGCGCCAAGAGACTTACTCGCCGTAAAACCACCCGCCGTTCACAAGATTGCTTTTGGGCCTAGCCCAACGACGCGATTGGCGCTTACGTGTGGCCCAGGCCCGGGGCTCTGTCGGTAGACAAAAAGAGGGGTACACTTTTTGTACCCCTATAACTGCAGTGCACCTGGGCAATTTCCGAGCACAGGCACCACCAAGACCGAGCAAGGCAAGGGAGGTGTGCCAAGGTAAGGTCAAGCTCGAAAGGAGCGTGAACGACGCCAAGACCAAGACCACAAAGAACAAAGGATGAAAGGACTCCCCGGCAAGATCCTTGCCGGAGGCGGTTTTAGCAAACCCAAAGATGACCCTTGCCATGGCAGCTCGCCCCCACACCCACGGAGCGTAATCACCTTGAGTCCATCGCCTATGGGGCAAGGATTCGGAGACATCCCTGCAGTGGCATGCGTGATCTTTTGTGAAGACATTCAAGACTCGACATACACACTATAGAAGATGACGACCCTTGGCGGATCCCAGCCAAGGAGGACTACACAGGCCCCTCGCAAGAGCCTTGCCGGGATCACAAAGCAGCGCCACTAAGAAGACCCTTGTCGGGCCCCTGCAAGACCCTTGTCGGGCTACAGCGAGGCCCTTGCCAAGAACACCAGGGCCACCATCGGCCCACGCCAATCAAACCTCCACCACTGCTTCTCAAGATGTAGCAGCCGACCCAACCAGTTGGGCGGGCACTGCGTGTCGGCAAGCGGATCTTCGTGGAGACCCACCATCGCGCTTACCTCAGTCTGCTCACTTACCTACATGGCACCAAGATGCACCGGCTGCTGTAGGCGCTGGTCGACACGAAGGGAGTGGCGACAGACGAGACAGGGCTCCCCCATCCCCGATAAAGCAAGGATACCTAAGCAAGACGACAAAGGCGCTTTGTCATGTAATGCGAGGGATAAACTCGAGATCACTGTATTCTTTCCACCTCTTGTGTGCCATCAGGGCAACCCCTTTCCTTATAAAAAAGGAGGCCCATAGGCACCACTGTGGAGGGGATTCGCTTTTGAGCTCCTCATGCCCCATTGCTAGTTCAAGAACACAGATAAACAAACCACCAAAGCAGTAGGGTTTACGCATCCTCAGCGTCTTAACCTGGATAAGGAAACCGTGTGCTATCTGGCTTGATCCGCTTCTTCACGAATTCTCGCTTCATTTACGACCGTAGTAGGGATTCTCAGATCCCATAGGTGTCGCTCCCACCCCACACCTATTTGTTTTTAGTCAATGTTATTTTCATAGAATCATGTAGTAATTTAGTGTGCCATGCATGTTATAGACCTATCATATGTCTCCTGCCTCTCACCGACCTGCTATCTCGCTACCTTTTTACACTGCATTAATTGTGCACACACTCCACCCATACTCACACTATTGTTTTTATGCATGGGTATTTCAGACTCGACACAAGTGTTGATGAATGCTGAAAAGAAAAAGTGCTAAGTCGCCCAGGTAATTCAAAGATAAGCACTAAGCCGCTTACGCTCTAAAGGATGCAGATAGTAGTTGGAGATAGTAAACGTAGCTCTGCAGTTGATGATCTCAATTGCCACACACAACCATCCTAGGTGCTTGCTTTAACTTCGCGCTGTCAAATGTGGTTGCATGTTGCATATGGTGTCTAGCTTGTATTGCTTCCAATTTGGTTAAATTGCATCTGCTTACTTTACACATTATACCTTTGATAATGACATGCCTTCTTGTTTTTGATACATACTACATATGTCTATTAACCATGTTTGTACATCAAACTAATGCTCTTTGTATCCTCGTCAATCACTTATGATGAGACAACACCGTGTGGGTTACTATGAGACAGCCATACTGCTTAAAGAGTGCAAAAGTCATCCTCCCCACATGATTCTCAAGAAAACAGCAAGGCTAAATGAAGATAGTCAACATAGCTCCTTAGTTGATGACCTAATTCCCCACACCACCATCACAGGTGCTTGCTCTAACTTCGCAGTGTGATATGTGGTTGCATGTTGCATATGGTGTCTAGCTTGTAATGCTTCTAATTAGGTAAATTGCATCTGCTTAGTTTACACATTATACCTGTGAATATGACATGCCTTCCTATTTTGGTACACACTACATCTATGTGTTAACCTTGTTCTTACATGAAACTACCTCTCTTCTGTATCCTGCATCAATCACTTACGATGAGTCACCTTTATTCGCTGTATATTGCATATTATTTCTAGCCTGCTGCATGTATTGCTTCTAATTTGGTCAAATACATGTGTTAGGGCACCCTTTAATTTGGCAGAGTGATATTGGTTTCATCTTTCATATGGTTTCTAGCTTGCATTGATTCTAATAAGTTCAAGCACCATGTGCTTAGTTTACACTTTATACATCATACATGTCAATATGTCACGCCATCTCTGTTTTTCATACATATTCCATCCTCCTATCATGCGGCTGCCTTATATGAAAGTAGTGTTCACAAGATCATGCATCAATGAGTTCTGAAGAGCAAATTTTTTCTTTTTCTGTGGGTTTGACTTGACAAGGCAAAATCAAGAAAGAGGAAGGAAAAGAGTAAGGAAGGCGATGATGGTGGTCCTCTTCAGCAACGTAAATGGAGCATCTCAGACCGATTCTCCTTGTACCGATAGTGCATTACAAGGTCCAAGTCTCCGCCCCTACTCCACCATCCAAGGTGCTTGCTCTAACTTGGCAAAGTGTGATATCTGGTTGCATGTTGCATATGGTGTCTAGCTTGTATTGCTCCTAATTAGTGTAAATTGCATCTACTTAGCTTACACATGATACGTGTGAATATGACACGCTTCCTGTTTTTGGTACATACTATATCCGTTTATCACACCATGTTCTTACATGAAACTACTCTTCTTGTGTATCCCATCATCACATGATGGAACACCTTTAAGTTGGCAGGTGATATTGGTTTGCGTCTTGAATATGATTTCTAGCATGTATTGCTTCTAGTTTGATGAACGCCACCTATGATAGAGACATTTTAACTTGGCGAGTGATATTGATTGCACCTTTCATATGGTGTCTAGTTTGTAGTGCTTCTAATTTGTTGAAGTGCCTTCCTCGCTTAGTTACCACATCATAGGTGTGAATATGTCAAGCTGTCCATTTTTTCATACATATTCCATCCTTGTATCATGACTTTGCCTTTCATCGAGTAGTGTTCAAAGTATCATGCATGAATGAGTTCAAGAGCGAATTATATTCCTTTTCTTGTCGGTTTGACCTCACAATGCAAAATCAATAAAGCTAAAGGAAATTGGCAAGGCATTGGATGATGGTGGTCCTTCCAAGCAACTCAAACGGAGGTTCTCTATGATTCTACTCCGCCATCCTCCCAACAAGATTCGCAAGACAATGCAAGGCTAGATAACAACGAGTTGTGTAGATGATGAGCACATCTCCCCTACTCCACCATCACAGGTGCTTGCTCTAACTTGGCACTATTATATGTGTTTGCATGTTGCATGATGTCTAGCTTGTATTGCTTCTAACTTTGTTGAATTGCATCCGCTTACTTTACACATAATGCCCGTGAATATGACATGTGTTCTGTTTCTAGAACATACGGTACATGATGAGCACATCTCCCCTACTCCACCATCATGTGTGCTTGCTCTAACTTGGAACTGTTATATGTGGTTGTGTTTTCCATATGATGTCTAGTTTGTATTGCTTCTAATTATGTTGAATTGCATCTCACGTAGCTTACAACTTATACCGCATGCGATCACTTACCCATAAGACACATTTAACTTGGGACTGTGATGTAGGTTGCATCTTGCATTGTCTTCTAGCTTGTATCGCTTCTAATTTCTTGAAATGGCACTTACGACGAGACACTTTTTACCCGATAGAGTGATATTGGTTGCATGTTCATATGGTGCCTAGCTTTCATTTCTTCTAATTTTGTTGAAATGCCTTCCGCCATCGTTTTTTCATACATATTCCATCCTCCTATCGACGTGTGAATATGAAACGCTTTCTTTTGTATATATTCCATCCTCCTATCTCGCGCTTTGCCTTACATCAAAGTAGTGTTCATATGTATCATGCATCAACCAGTTATGCAGAGCTAATTTTATTCATCTTCTTGTGGTTTTGACTTCATAAGGCAATATCGTAAAATAGGAAGGAAAAGAGTAAGTTAGGGATGTTGGTGGTCCTCCGCACCGACGCAAACAGAGACTCTAGATTTGCCACTGCTATCGCTAATGAAGTTGAAGTCCCAAGTCTACATGATGAGTTCATCTCCCGTGCTCCATCGCAGGTGCTTGCTCTAAGTTGATAGTGTGATAATTGGTTTCATGTTGCATATGTTGTCTAGCCTGTATTTCTTCTATTTTGATTAAATTGCACCTGCTGAGTTCATATGTTATACATGTGCATATGACATGGCTTTCGTGTCTAGAATACATCGTGATCTATCTATCATACCATGTTCTTACATCAAAGTACTGCTGTTGTGTATCCCGTGATCAATCACTCATGATTGGACTTTAACATGGCAGTTTGATAGTGGTTGCATCTTGCATTGATTTTATGTTGTATCGCTTCTAATTTTTCGAATTGCCACTTATGACAAGACACTTTTAACTTGGCAGAGTAATATTGGTTGCATCTTTCATATGGTGTCTAGCTTGCATTACTTCTATTTTCTTGAAAATCCTCCTTAGTTTGCACATCGAAGCTGTGAATATGTCATGCCGCCCTGTTTTTCTTACATATTCCATCCTCATACGGTTGTCTTACATCAAAGTATTGCTTGTCTCAGATCATGCATCAATGAGTTCAAGAGTGATTTATTCTTTGTGTTGTGGGTACGGCTTGACATGGCAAAGTCAAAAAGAGCAAGGAAAATAATATAGTAGGGAGTGGTGTTACTCGTCGGGTGAAACGGAAAAGGATCGGCATTCAGATTCTGCTGGTACTTATAGTGTAGTAGAAGGTCCAAGTCCACCGCTAAATCTACAAACACAAGATCACCGCTTCCACCAGCTGCAGATCCGCTCAACTGCATCAAAGATCTCAACGAAGTTACTCGTTCGCTTGCTCCGAACTCGCCAGTTCCCAAGCTGCCTTCACACCTAACACTACTCAAGCATCCGACACAACAGACTTGGCAAGATCAGATGAACCTCATGAGCATCAACACCAAGACGGCACTGACCGAGTCAAGTTGCGCTTGCATGCTCCTTTATATGTACTCACAGTTTGATGTACACTAACACTTTCCATATTCGCTGTTGAACTAGCACCACGACGCAAGCGTAAACAGACATCGGGATAATGCTTGATAGATTAACAAAATCTAAAGGAGGAAGAATGGAGATCCATTTGAGGCAGGTTTAAAAGGCCACGGATGCTACTGAGTCACCAAGTTAGTATCGAGAGGCAGCTTGCGTTAGGGGTGTGCACGTATCCTCCCAACGTGGATCCAAAGATGGAATGAGAAAGACAATACCCAGTTTAACACCTTCCTGACCATTTATCCATAAGTAATGTTATTCATCGCAATTAGTAATATTGTCTTGCTTTGTCCCATACTTTCTAGCTTCCTCCCTAATAAGACTCACATTCTTTTTCAACAGATGAGGTTCAAGTTGATCCAAAGATGATGCAACTAAACAAGCATGCACTCATGTTTTTCACCGCTCATGACAAGATCGGTACCACCTTAGAAAATCTCACTTTGAAGGCAAGGCTAACAATGAAATCGCCCAAACATCTCCAAAGGAATATATTACGATGAAGATCGGACAACCTCGTTAAACATCGGGTCCATCCAAAGTATCGTAGGCTATATGTATTTGATTAGACCACATATTGAACTTGTATTTATGTATGTGCCTTACAAGTGTATCTTCTTCTAGGCTAACTGCTTGAAGAACAAGACCAACCGCTCTAAAGTGAAATTCCAACATACAACAGATCTCGTAGCTATATTGCACACTCGCGAGGCTCTTGTAAATAGCTGCTACTTCCTTCTTTTTGTGCCATATTATCGTATCTATATTGACTTGTTCCAAATACAAGAGGAAATCCCTAAAGCACTAAAAAGAACTCGAACCAATGCGCAAATCTTCAAGGATTGCCACACCAAAGAAGATGAAGGGCATGAGCACACCAGTTCGCCACTGCTAAAGTCCTTACTCCTCCCGCTTTGAACTGATTGGTACTATGATGTGTTCATTTAACTACTTGGTTTGCAGCCAATGTCGGCTACTTTGTTCACTTTTATACACAAGCTTGTCTTAATGTATCATTTCACCTTACATGGTTTAAAAGAGATGAAGGATATACTTTTGGTCTTGATCTGTATTCTAGTTTTTATGTTCACTTGCATGCACACAATGATAAAATAGCCTGTTTGTTTTATATCTGTTTGCCCATGATATGAATGATGTCATACTATGTTCATTCTACTTTAAACCATGTCTCTTTATCCTTAGATGTCAACGAATGTGAGGAAATAGACAATACAAGAGGCATGCTACATGGACATATGTTCCGAAGTGATTTTATTATGTAGTTGGCACTACAATACATGCTAATGTATTACAAGAGTTCACCAAAATAAGTTATGTATAAACGTAACCTACTTTTGTTTGTTTTTATCTCATTAGTAACTTATCCGTACACTAATCTACAAGTTCAAACTTTCAGGAAGCTATGGAAAAATGATTGAACAGCCACAACCACCAAGGTGACGAGGCTACCACGGGCACAATGTCACCTCTTGCCACAAGGCCAAGATTCTCCACTAATAAAGGCAAAAAGCACCTTCCTCGCGTAATTCGGGTTGGTTGTCAAGGTAACCTCGCCCAAATCGCCTACTCTAACAAAAATCTTCCTGCTAGATGAGTGATATATCTGTGCTCCGCATACAAGTCCAATCCCTAATGGACGTTGTTTCAAAACAAGAATAGTGGTTGAGAAATGTCGCCAAGATATGAATGGTTTTGAAACCAGACTATCGATATCTGCTTGTTGTTCAAGAGCAATGGCGAAAAAAGGTGAAGATCGTGTCGCTTCCATCAGATTCTACAGCTCAAACATTAGCACTCGTGTCAAATGATATGTGCTTCTATACATCCGATGGTGCTTTATCTGCAAGGACAGAACTTTATGCCAACATGCCTTTTGTTGTGATACAACATTTATGTCACGCCAAAGGCGCAAATAATTACGACGCTTATTTTGTATAGTGTAGGTTTATCTTAGTAATGTATTCGGCCGAAGCTTCATAGGAGCCCAACATGCCAACATCTGCCGGGCCCATTCCAATTGGGCTAAAACCGATTATAGGCCGAATTTGTATGTAGCCCACTAAAATATCTCGCCTAAATCAGCATAAGATTTCATATTTTTCCGTAGGCTGTGCATTCATAGTGGGCCTTTAACAGTGCCTAAACATAATTTGGGCCCTCAAGAATAATAGGCCGCTTACAGTGTAAATATCTCGAGCCCATAAAAACATGGGCCTTTAAAAGACCGAAAATGAGATTGGGCCCATTTATGATGCGGATCTTTCACAAAGTAAATTGGATCGGAATAGAAATGCGCCGACCTAATACACGGCCTTTAACAGCCGGAAGTTTGGTCGGGCTAGATTATCATCATTTTTATATGGGTTTAACGGGCCCGATGTGACGTTGGGCCACATATGGCCCATGGTTTATCGCCGACGTTAACAGTCCGAAAATGACAACAGCCGAAGTGGCCCAAATCTATAGTGGGCCTCTAACAGGTTTAATGTCGACATGGCTTAATATGACCCAAATCCTTCACGGTCGTTATGGGGCCAAAAGTTTCAATGGCTCTTGAATGGGCCCAAATGAAGCAGACCTTTAACAGGCGGAAATACACCGGCCGTAATTCGCCCATATACTTAGCGACTCGTTAACGGGCCGTAAGTGACCATGGGCCGTGATGATGACAAGTTTAGGGACAGCCGTTGATGACGATTTAGACACTAGCCGACGTGGGCTTTAATCGAGAATGTTGGGGTTTTATATGGTCGCCCATTATGGTCTGTAAATATCGGGTTTTTAATCGGGCCGCCCATTATGGGCCGCGAAATCTGTGGGCCTTTTAGTCGGGTCGGCCCATTATGGTCTGAAAATCTTGTGGCCTTTTTAGTCTGGCCGCCCATTATGGTCCGCTAAATCTTGTGGGCCTTTAGTTGGGCCGCCCATTTAAACTTTATGGGCTACTTTTGGCTGGTCCACGTGTCAACATATCATAGGCCCATCTCGCCTACTGGATGAGTGACACCTGTGCCAACGCGGAGCCGACATACAGTTCCGCCACCAATGAGAATTTTACACGGAAAATCGGCATTGGTCGGGTTATTAACGGGTTATCGATCCAAAACCGACCCGATAGCTTAACGCGCTCTGTTACGGTGGATGCCACGGTCGGTCACCCTGACGAAAGCACTTCTGATGCGCGATTTATCGCCATGGAAGTGGACACTTCCGTGATGATAATTTTGGTAATGTCATGGAACACTTCTACGATAAAGACAGTATGACTATCTTGATTCCGTCATAAATTTGTCGGAATGTACATGCATGACAGAAAAAACATGACCCATCGTGGACAAACACGTATCATCACGGAAGTGTATTTTTTTGTAGTGAGGTGGTGGATTTCCAAAGCTGCCTATCATGCTATTCTGGGCAGTGCCCTTTGCACGCTGCTTTCATGGTCTACCATGTTATGTGTATCTCAATTCTAAAGATGCTCTGGACCAGTGAGGTGTGATCACAGCTACGTGGAAGTAGGCGTAGAGTGTAGGAGTGCCTTCAAAAGGCTCAAAAAATCACCGATGAGCAAATGGAAGCAGAGAGATGGAGGAATACAGAAAAATGCGATTCAGTGATTACGTTATGGTAAAGAAGCCTCCGCTTTTAGGTTTCAAATACGCCGGTGAGACAAAGCTCTCCGGTCCATATTCACCCAGAAGACCCTAACGTAGCTCCGACTCCACATACTCAATGACACTCGACAAATAATAACAGGAAGCCGCCATCCGGGCCTTCCCTCCGTGAGAATTGGGGACATCTTTGCATGGAAATCATCGACATGCCGTGTGTACTTGTGGGGCTGCATAAGCATCATTTGTGTGTTGACCCAAAAGCAAACTCGTGAAAGAGCATCTCCGCCGATCCGCCATGAAAAAAAAGAAAGGTGATTGTGGAGGAAGTGGCTTTGGGCCTCGGCAGCCGAAGTTCATCCGCGAGATATACCAATTCAGTGGCTCGCCAACGCCATGTTCCCCTAAGAAAGATATTCACTTCGTATGTGTGTATAGATTTCAAAAGTATATCAATCGGCTTGCCCAAAAGATCATT